>AYEL01064547.1:0-39833 GCA_000484575.1 Olivierus martensii
CGGCCCGTCGATCCCCGTCCTCCACAATCCGGCTGACCCCTCCGCAGGGGTGGGCAGCCTGTAGAGGGCTTAATTTCGCCCGATCACTTAGTATTCTCCCTGAATGGAAAGTAGCGTCATCTGTTAACAAAAAAAAAAAAAAAGCTATATCACGCGGCCATCCGGCCAGCCATATAATTGGACAAATATAATAAAAAATATACAATATAATTTCTACGTCTATATATTGTTACGAACCACACACAGATTATAATATATAACTGATTTCTTTTCTTAAAAATTCAAAATTATTAATACAATTATGTACTGTATAAAGTGGCGGCATATAGTGCCTTTTCCGAAAGGACATTAATCATTTTTCAAAAACAGAAGATAATGATGAGGAATATGATGAATTAGCAAACATGGTTTTTTTATAATACAAAAAAGGCCTTTCTGCCCTTTGAAAAAACTACTTTATCTGGGATCAAATAGGTTATAAAATTAAGAAATCATTTTTTAAAAACAGAAGATAATGATGAAGAATATGATGAATTAGCAAACATGGCTTTTTTATAATACAAAAAAGGCTTTCTGCCCTTTGAAAAAACTACTTTATCTGGGATCAAATAGGTTATAAAATTAAGAAAAGATTAATCTTAAACGGAGTATTTAAAGACGAAAGTGTGTTATGGCGGATGCATAAATTTCGATTATGCCAGTTTACTCTACTCTGACGAAAAAATAAAACGTTAATAGGAATTAAAACCGCACCGTAGTTGCTTTTCGGTGGCATAATATATTATTTTAATCGCTTACCTACGGTAAACTATATGTACGTGTTATGGCGGATGCATAAATTTCGATTATGCCAGTTTACGCTACTCTGACGAAAAAATAAAACGTTAATAGGAATTAAAACCGCACCGAAGTTGCTTTTCGGTGGCATAATATATTATTTTAATCGCTTACCTACGGTAAACTATATGTAGTAATGAAAACGAGAGCGTATCAAATACTAATTAAGAATTTACGAAGTAACGAGGTTTAGCTAAGAAATATTTGGTAACTAAAAAGCGAAAGTATCGATGGATGTCCGAGTTGGTACGACCAACAGGACATCAGCGCAAAATATAGAGTGAACGGCGTTATGTAAAAATTAGCATAGATTTATAAAATTAAAAAAAATCTAGTAAAAAATTATAAATATAAAAAATTCGAAATTTGATAACAATACTCAAACTCCAACAATGATAAGAATATCTTTTAGGAAAATCAATTGTCAATGGAAAATTGGTGAAAATCTACGAAAAGACATACAGAAGACGATTTATTTTGAATTCGAAGAAGTTCTGGTAAGTAATTTATGTTTTTGAATTACGGGTCTAATAAGGGTCTTTACTTTTATGGGAAACAATTCAAAGTTAAAAAAAAAAAAAATGTAATTAATTATAACGTCTATGACTTTGAGTTTATCATCGATGTTGCTTTACTAATGAAGATTTTCTTCGTGTCAGTTGAATATTTTTTTAAATTTACTACTTTTTTTATAATTTTATTATGAAAATTTTTTACTGAATCCGTGTTTCGACAATTAGCTTTTCATTTATCAATAATTAATTAAATTAAACATTCGCAATTATATTTCGAGATTTTGTAATTTAAACATACTCGAATTTATGCCTATACAGAATAAAACATCTTTTAAAAAGACAAAATCATTTTTTTTATTTGAATATACATAAATTATTTACTTACGCCACCAGGTTTCGAAGTTTGTTTTTCATCTATAAAGGATTTTTAAATGAATTAAAAACAAAACGATACTTATTGGTTTATGGATAAGTTACACTTTAATCGAAGAATATATCGATATATATATACATTATAGGTAACGAATACATAAATTTGTTTCATAGTGTTTAAACTGTATACAAAATTATTTTATGTATAGACAGTTTCCTTTTCTACCAGTATAAAAAAACATAAGTCAGATTCTTTAGATATACGTTACTCTTCATCATACAAAACAATTTAAAATTTTTTTATACGAATAAACTTTGTTTTTTCAACATTATTTATATTCGAATAAATAACTGTGATTATTTATCTATTTATTTAAAAAAGGGTACACTTTGGGAGAGAGCGGCTCAAACAGAACGGCAGTCTGGCCCAAATACGAAGGATCAAAAAAATTACGATTTTCACGAAAATCTATGTATGTAAATACGAATTCCAGTTTGAAATACGATAGCATTTCGATTTGAATATTAAAGAAATATTCGTTAGTAGAACGAACCTGGCATACTTAAGATATATTTCATTAAAGTTATGCCCGCGCTAATATTTTGATGGTGGAAGAGAAAATAGATACGAGACTTCAACATATTTCCGCTGAACATTTTTGATAATTATCTCCATTTTACCCATTATCTCGGATAGGAGTACAGTATAGTAAAACTGTAAACAGTGTATACGTTACGTTAAAAGTAATTAATAGGTGATTACACGTAATTGCTGGTTATTATCCGTAATCACAAATCATCGCGGTAAATTTAATAAATATCGGCAGTGTATACGTTACGTAAAAAGTAATTAATAGGTGATTAAACGTAATTGCTGGTTATTATCCGTAATCACAAATCATCGCGGTAAGTTTAATAAATATCGCTAATAAATTACTTTTAAAGCAATTTTTATATAATTTGCAAAATGTAGTTCATAAATTTGATAAACGCTATATACACGAATTAATGTATGAAAAGATTATCAAACACAAAAATTAACAGGTAAATACCGTATACAATAGACGATTCAAAACACAATAATATACAAAAACTAATCATTCAGAGAAGAAATTAGATATTTACAAAAAATTTTAATTATGGCAATCAAAAAATCACCATTTACATCACATAATACAAAATATAATATAGCAATATCAAAAATTACAGTGTCATAATTAATAAAATCCATATTTTTGAAAATTTTAAACAAAAATCTTAAAGTAAAGCATTTTACAGATTTCATACTTTTCAATCACACAGTATACTTTTTCGGAGATGTAGAAGTTATTATATTCTTTATTCTAGAACAGAAAATTTTCTTTCTTTATAATGTATCTGGTATTTGTTCATAAGAACAAACGGTGGCACATTTAAACTGATTTTAGGTTATTTTTACTGTAATTATTGCTATATTAACTTGTTCCTTTCTATCTATTGCATATACATAATTTTATGTATTTTCAAGACAGAAAGTGTATTATTAATATTTTAAATTTCCCCAATAAAGCGATATCGACATCAGAACAGAGGAGTGGAATAAAACCCTTAAAGTTATCCCACAATTGGGTTCCCGGTCACTCTGGCGGCGATCGACGGGTCGGCGCCTTGGTGGGTGGCCGGGGTAAAAGCACGCTTATCCCAACGAGGGGTTCCCGGCCACTCTGGGGCGATCGACGGGTCGGCACCTTAGTGGGTGGCCAGGGTAAAAAGACGCTTATCCCAACGATGGGTTCCCGGCCACTCTGGCGGCGATCGACGGGTCGGCATCATGGGATATTCTATATCTGGCGGCGGCCACTTATAGAGCACATCACAGGCTGGCCAGCACCCATGATGGATATACTAAAATATTCTTTCAATAAAATACTTTCACATATTCCAGGCCTTGAGTATGTTTTCTACATCATATCTAGGGAAAATATTGAGAGACTGCAACATAAAATATCACTTAAAAAATAATTATATTTCTAATTACATTTATATTTTATTTATTAAACTTAATTATTTTATTTTTAAAATATTTTTTAAGAGGGCTACAGTTTCTCTAGTCATGGATTCACCATTGTTACAACATAAACTCCGAATGACAACAAATATTAACAGTTAACAATTTCAAATATTCTACTTTAATTAAATAAAATTGTTAAAAAATAAATATTGCAAGAAAAACACGAGTATAAAAATCATTTTTAAAATAATATATGAATTGAAATATATTTTTTAAAAAAATAATTATTCTGCTTGTGGTAATGAAAAAACTTATCTAAAAATTTTTCGATAAAGATTGCAAATGTTTGTACAACTAACGATAGAAATGGTCGAAATGAAACAATAGAAATTTTTCAAGTAAATCATTAATTAATTACAATTAAATATTCATAATAACTCAATAAAGTCATCACTTTAGAACATTTAAAGTTTGTTTTTGTTAGTTATATTATGCCGCCATATCCTCATGCCTATATCTGGCGGCGGCCACTTATAGAGCACATCACAGGCTGGCCAGCACCCATGATGGGGTCAACCGGATGGTTGAAATCACAGGCTGGCCAACACCCGTAATGGGGTCAACCGGATGGTTGAAGATGGAGTCCGGACCCCTCCTGAAAAACTGGAGATGCGGGACCCTGATTTGAACCCGGATCCTTCAGGATGGTAAGCCAAAGCTTTACCACGAGGCCATCCGGCCAACCTTGGTTTTTGTAGATGCTTCAATGATCCATATTGGTTGAAAGGCAAAATATAATGTTCCAATCAGTGGCATACCCAAAATCTTAGAGGGGTATTTTTTTGCCCCTCTCTCCCTCCAACAAAATAGCACATCTGTTTTAACTTTCAACCAACAATTGCTTTCAACACATTTTCTTAATTTTTAAGAACTGAAAATTATACAGAAATTTTTATACAAATATCTGGTGAATAGTAATGATATTCCATGCTCTTGCCCCCCATTCCGCTTAGTTCCAGAAGTAGACCGCCCCCCTCTGGGTACGCCACTGCAACTGCATAAACCCATCACTTTAGAATAGTTAAACTTTGTTTTTGTAAATTCTTCAATGATCCAAATTAAGTTGAAATGCAAAATATGATGTTCCAAGCAGTGGCCTATCCAGAAACTTTGGTACCCGGGGCGTCAATATTTTTGGCCTCTTCTCCCCCTCCAAAAAAAACACATCGTCCCCCTCTGGATAGGTCACTGCAACTGAATAAACCCACCACTTTAGAATAGTTAAACTTTGTTTTTGTAAATGCTTCAATTATCCAAATTAAGTTGAAATGCAAAATATGATGTTCCAAGCAATGGCCTATCCAGAATCTTTGGTACCCGGGGCGTCAATATTTTTGGCCTCTTCTCCCCCTCCAAAAAAAACACATCTGCTTTAGCTTTCGACCAACAATTGCTTTCAACACATTTTATTTTACACACATTTTCTTAAAAAGAACTGAAAATTATACAAAATTTTTATACAAATATCTGGCGAATAGTAATGATATTTCATACTCTTGGCCCCCATTCAGCTTGGTGCCCTGGGCGGACCGCCCCCGTCGTCCCTTCTGTTTACGTCACTGGTTCCAAGAAAATAATTATGACATATATAAGACGTCATCTGCATCCAAAAAAGTTTTTATGATCATAATTTTTATCAAATGCTGGATTATGATTAACATTAAATTAATCAATCTTTTAAATAAGTAAAGCATAAATAAAAATCCCTCTTATTAAAATATACTGTATATTAAATAATGAATAAAAAATTGGAAATGCTTTAATATTATTCTAATTTTAAATTCTCCTTTCTTTAATATTCGTATTTATAGAATCAAATATATATTTTTATGGTAAGAGTTACGTTACCGCCATCTGATGAATGAAACACAGACTATATCCCGTGTATTCGTACCGGGATGTTTATTGTACCATTTAAATCAGCGGTTCTCAACCTGTGGTACGTGTATAATCTTGACTTCCTATTCGTATACGAGGCATATTTTTTTAATGGTACTGAAATTTTTGAATTTTGAGTTTGGTAGTACGCATTTATGAAAAGATTGAGAACCGCTGATTTAAATAATTTGCATGTTTCTATATATTTTATGATACTTTTTATTTCACACTAAATTAATATAATATATACTTTCATTAATATCTAATGATTCGAGTAGACCAATATTAAGATATTTTTTTGTCATCGACATCAATGACTAAAAAATATACTTTTACAAAAATCGCAAATAACGCCATCGGACGAGAGACAATTTTTCATTGAAAAACAATCAAGATTTTCGACATATTTTTGGGCATTTATTTTGATTGACTGATATTAAGGTGGCTAGAAACTTGACATTCCTTTCTGTAGATAAAGACTCCCTATTGAGTTCAGGAAAAAGTTCTTTAATGGTGCTAATCGTTTTCGACTTAACTCTCCAGTTAGAAGTTTACTCGGAGAAAAGAAAAAGAAATAAAAAAAAAAGAATTACTTAGCGAACTGGCATCAGTGACAAACAATTTATCTATAGGGAAAAAAACCGATAAAATTTATTAGTTAAATATTAATAAAATTACCTCAAAAAGAATAATCGACTGTTTCGCAGATAAAAATAATAAATTAATAAATTATACAGTAGCAATGACATTTATAACTAATTAACTAAAACGAAAATAAACAATCGCATTTATTTATGTTTTCGATTTATATTACTAAGTACTCGCGTCATTAGTCGAAAAATATACTAGCGACGGCGCTTATTTTCCGATTTATCCCGAAATCAGGAAAATGTGAAACCGTCTGCTGCTGTTGGTTCGAATGAGTTGTAACTGATGTCAGATGTGTCGCCAAGGAAGATAAATATCCCGATGGGAAACCACAGAGCAAAGTCAGGAAGCGCAGATGAAAGACCGATAATCTGGCAGTCCGAGAAGGTAAACCAGACTGATAATGCAATCTTATCGTTGGGCCGGCCATTTTCAATTTTATCCCTATTTGCTCCTACTGTATAGTGATTTTTTCCGACTTCTAAAAATATATAACCTATATTAAAATTAATTAATGCAATCCGTATTTTCGTAAATTTTCCATATTTAAAAGTTATAAAAATAAAAAGTAAAGACATTTTTTTTTTTTAATTAAAATTGGAAAAAATTTAAATTTCGATTATTTTTATTCCGCCAGATGGCGATATTGATACTGGATGATTTCGTCTTTTGGTTAAGACAGTAACCATAAAATGAAAAAAAGGGCGTTATATTTTAAACACTTTTTATTTTGGAAAGATTAAAAATATATATGTAAGATTTTCTAACGATAAATATATCGATATTAAAATAAAACGATTTTAAATTATTATCGGATAAATTGGCGGAAATTAAAATAACTGGTGGCACCATCTAGTATTAAACATTAATACCAAGGTTAGTATTGAAAAAAACGAATAAAATTCTATCAAAATTACTAAAAAATTTATAATAAATAATTAAAATTCTAAAAATTAATACTATGATAAAGAGTTCCTTTATGAGAGTGCGATGTAAATAATTAATAATTAGAAAATATTAATGATAGGCCTGTATGCGTTGTAAGAAATATTGAAGATCTTTAATCTTCACTAGAATTGCTGGCTCAGGTTATTTTGATTATCAATGGTAAGAATGTAATTAAAATCATATGCTGTAATAATATTAATATAACATGGTTATAAAATAATTCTTTAAAAATTATTACATACATTTAAACAAATAAAGAAAAAGCACAGAACAGAGGAAAGTGTGAGTAAAGTTAGATTAATTATTATAAAGTCAAATGGAGGTTTTTATTCGCGCAAAAAATATGTAAATTTTATTAAAAAATGAGCATATCAGTATTGGAACGTTGTTCAATAAAATATTTAGGATTTTATAAAAAAAAAAAAAATGAGCATATCAGTATTGGAACGTTGTTCAATAAAATATTTAGGATTTTATAAAATTTATACTGTATATATATATAGCTTTGCTCTAATATTGGAACATGTTTGGCTAAAAAGTTTTGATTAAAAAGTAATTCTGTTATAAATTAATCAATATAACTTTCATTCTAAGAAATATATTTAATTCGAAATACAGTATTTCGAATATTAAAACCCTAAAAATAAACTTTATTGGAACTCACTAGTTTGCAGACTGGTTTTATTTAAATCAGTATTTCCAAACTGTAGGGCGCACTCCACTAGGAGAGCTGGTCTATTGCAAGAAGTAGAGGCCCTCGATAGATAAAGTAGCGCATTACTCGGCGCTACTAGATGACGCCAAAACCCTAAAAATAAACTTTATTGGAACTCACTAGTTTGCAGACTTGTTTTATTTAAATCAGTATTTCCAAACTGTAGGGCGCACTCCACTAGGGGCGCTGGTCTATTGCAAAAAGTAGAGGCCCTCGATAGATAAAGTAGCGCATTACTCGGCGCTACTAGATGACACCAAATCGGCCATTTTATATCCTGTTAGATAGGGAATTATCACTCCGCTCATAGGCTTTCTGGTTATTTTTTAAGAACACGTCTTGTTATAGTACTGTAAATTGTCCTAATAGAACAAAAAAATGGTCATAGATTCTTTCCATTGCGCAGGTAAAAGGAATTAGACGTGGTTACAAAATATTAGAAGGAAAACTTTTCCAAATACGATCTTCGTTTGCCATGTTAGCAACTGCTGTATTTATAAATTAGAAAAGAAATATAGTATTGTAGTTTACTTTCCATAAAGTTACTCGTGATTATCGATCGGCAGGAGGATATAAAATGGCGGCTGAATGTGCTACTCTATCTAGGGATTCTAACAAGGAGGACGCGCAAGAATTAACAAAAACATCATTTTTGAGATTGTTCAGGTTGATGTCGGAAAAAATTGAATTATCAAAAGGGGTATAAATACATATATCCAGAAACCTTCTGCTGTAGCTGTTTTAAAGATAAAATATCGATCTGGTTTAGTGATTAAAAAAGAATTGCGAGTAGCGATATCTTCAATGACACCCCGATTTGAGAGAATTTGTGCCGAAAAACAAGCTTATCCATGGCATTAAATATTATATGGTATTAAATATGTATTATATTTTTCGATTTTTTTTTTTTGTTTTTTTGTAAAATTTGTTTAATTGTAAAAAAATTATTACACCATACTATGTGGTATTAAATATGTATTAGGCCTATATTTTTCGATTTTTTTTTGTTTTTTTGTAAAATTTGTTTAATTGTAAAAAAATTATTACACCATACTAAATATATACAGGGTGAAGAAAAACTTCTTCGTAAAGTTATGTGTACTGATAGGGGACATCAGAAAAAATCGAAAATGTCAAATAAATAAACATATGGTCTAAATGGCAGAGTTTTTGAGTTAGGACCCTTTAAAGTTAACCAATCACAATCGAGCACGCGAAGCGCCGTTGCCATACGTAGTGTTGCTCTTGATTAGGATTTGCTAGCTTTAAAGGATCCTAACTCGAAAACAATGCCATTTAGATCATATATTTTTGGCTTATTTGGATGCCCTCTATCAGTACACAAAATTTTACGACAAGTTTTTCTTCACCCTGTATATTTTTTATGTATAGGCAGGGCCGGATTTACCAATAGGCCGACTAGGCCACGTCCTAGGACCCCGCGATTCTAGGGACCCCAAACCTATCAATCAGTTTTCAACTATTATAAACTTTTAATAAGAAAAAATGAGTTTTTATTAAAGTGCTAGATAAAAAGTAAAATTTTAAAGGCTCCTTATAAGTTATAAGGAGCCTTTAAAATTAGACGTAGGCTAGCTGATTTGAACTTTTAGGGGCCCCAAAGCCTTGCTCGTCCTAGGGCCCCCAAAAATGCAAATCCGGCTCTGTGTACAGGTATAAGAACTTTATTTATACAAAATATGGTATATTGTTTTGTAGTAATAAATTGTAACTAGAAAGTTTTTATAAAATTAGAATGCTATAAAAATGAGGAGCATGCCAAATTTTTAGGAAAAAAAGAAGCGCAAACACAAAGTTTGGAAACCACTGATCTAAACGAACAATGTATCTTGTGAATTCTTTAGGCATATTTTCATTATTATTTATATTTATTTATGCATATTTTGTATTATTTATACAAAAAGCTCGAGTTTTCTAGCAAATAAACAGATGACTAAAACTCCAGCTTTTTCTTAAATAAACTGGCTCGAACTTTGATGTTTTAAAAGTTTTTTTTAATTGGTAATCATTAATTATTTAGCGACAGAAAATTATTCCATGTGTTGAAGTAGAAAATATGAAAGTTTTTTGCTATTTATTTTTTATTAAATTAAGCACTGCAGTTGTAATTTCAGCAACAAATATGGAACGACCACTTTATAGCAAATTTTACGACTTCAAGTTCAAATCAGTTTTCCAGTACTATATTTGTAATTAAGCTAGATACGCGATTGTCGCCTTTATTCTCTCTATACATCCTAGAATGGAGTTCTATATACGTCTACTATACTGTTTTGTTCCTTCGTGCTCTTTCAAATAATAAATATTTATCAAAAAAGCTCGGATATTCAAGTTTCCCAAGCTTTTCTTTAATATCATCGCGTCAACTCGAGTTGACTAATTAATAGCGATAATAAAGATAACTAATTTAAATTTCTGCCAAATTCTATTCAGTCTGTGGCAAATAAAATAGTTCTTTAAGAAAAGAAATTAAATTAAAATTTGGGCACCGCTAGTAGTCCCGTATAGAGACCCGCGAATGAGCTGCCAGTTACGGATGCGACAACCACCGAATGGTACAAGATGACCACCTTTAGTCGCCTTCTACGACACGCGAGTCAAACGATGGGTATATTCTCGCCCCTTATCCACAGAGATATATTGAGAAAGAACTTGTTCCGCCCCGCCATGGATATATTCTAGCCCCTTATCCACAGAGATATGTTGAGAAAGAACTTGTTTCGCCCCGCCATTCAGTAATCTATCTGAGTGGAAAGTGGCGACATCTGTTACCAAAAAAAATCAAAAACTCGAGTTGACTAATTAATAGCGATAATAAAGATAACTAATTTAAATTTCTGCCAAATTCTATTCAGTCTGTGGCAAATAAAATAGTTCTTTAAGAAAAGAAATTAAATTAAAATTTGGGCACCGCTAGTAGTCCCGTATAGAGACCCGCGAATGAGCTGCCAGTTACGGATGCGACAACCACCGAATGGTACAAGATGACCACCTTTAGTCGCCTTCTACGACACGCGAGTCAAACGATGGCGCCAGTTACGGATGCGACAATTTCCGAATGGTACAAGATGACCACCTTTAGTCGCCTTCTACGACACGCGAGTCAAACGATGGGTATATTCTCGCCCCTTATCCACAGAGATATATTGAGAAAGAACTTGTTCCGCCCCGCCATTCAGTAATCTATCTGAGTGGAAAGTGGCGACATCTGTTACCAAAAAAAAAAGGAGAAAAGCTTGGGAAAACTGGATCTATCGAGCGTTTTTGATAAATATTTATTAACTCTTTGCGCTCGAAATACATTGAACACTGATTAACTTAATTAAGGCCGTAATTATAAGTTTATGCTTTATTTTTATTTCGAGATATTTGACTCATTTAATCAAATTTCACCAAATACAATGATCATAAAAAATAAGAACTGTGTATAATAGACATTGTAAAAAGACAATGAAGACTAACATATAATAATCAATAATATTTCTAACCTTTAAAAGGATACTTGATAAAACGATACAAAATACTGAGTAACATCAACATCAATTCATCAAAAAATTAGACTGAAAAAGTTAATTAGTAAAAATAGTGTGAAAGGCCATAACGTGTGATTTTAAGTGAAAGTATGTAAAAGAAAAAATACGTAATATTACGTCACATTTGCGTAAAAAACCACTATTTGCTCCAGCGCTGGATCTAGATATTTTGTCACCTGAGACAACATTAGAAAATGGCGCACTCTCTCTTCTTCAATACATTGATGCTGTCGGCCGGATTGACCGCGTGGAAACGCTTCGGCTTTCCACTCTGGAGGACCCGGGTTCGAGGGATTGGTCGCGTGGAAACGCTTCGGCTTTCCACTCTGGAGGACCAGGGTTCGAATATCGGGTCCCACCCCTTGAAAATATTTATCATGGGGTCCGGGCCCGGCCCCGGGTCCCACCCCTTGAAAATATTTATCATAGGGTCCGGGCCCGGCCCATTGATCCCCGTCCTCCACAATCCGGCTGACCCCTCCGCAGAGGTGGGCCGGTGGAAACGCTTTGGCTTTCCACTCTGGAGGACCCGGGTTCGAGTCTCGGGTTCTATAGTATCTCGAGTATCTAGGATAAATCCCCTTGAAAGTATTTATCATGGGGTCCGGATCATCCATTGAAAATATTTATCATGAGGTCCAGGCCTGGCCCATCGATCCCCGTCCCCTTAAAAATATTTATCATGGGGTCCGGGCCCGGCCCGTCGATCCCAAATTCCGGTTGACCCCTCCGCAGGGGTGGGCAGCCTGTAGAAGGGCTTGTTTGTACCCCTCCGCAGGGGTGGGCAGCCTGTGGAAGGGCTTGTTTCGCCCCGTACATAGTATTCTACCTGAATGGAGTGTGGCGTCATCTGTTGACAAAGTTAGTATTCTCCCTGAATGGAAAGTGGCGTCATCTGTTAACAAAAATAGTATTCTACTAGAATGGAGTGGCGTCATCTGTTGGCCAAAAATAAAAATAGCTATTTACCGCTAGCAGGGGTGGACAGCCTGTGGAAGGGCTTGTTTCGCCCCGTCACTTAGTATTCTCAAATAGCCTGTGGAAGGGCTTGTTTCGCCCCGTCACTTAGTATTCTCCCTGAGAAAAGTGGCGTCATCTGATAACAAAAAAAAATAGGCCGGGCCCAGACCCCTCCTGAAATACTGGAGATGTGGAACTGGAATCATAGTAAATATTAAAAATGCAGATAAAACTCATTTAAAATGACCTGGTAAATTTTGGCGCCGAATTGTAGCGCCAATATATTGTAGCGATCGGTGGCCTTAACTAACTGCTTACCACTTTCTGTTATGCACGGACTCTGGCGGAATAGAAGTCTCCGAGAAACATAAACGATATGGAGTGAGGTTAAGAAGCATAGACGAACAGCCACAATGGAGGTGGCCGGATGGTGAAGGACGGGGATCACAGGGTCGTACATTGATGCTCCTCTCGACCATGGATGTATGCTCTTCATTCATGCGCATTAATACATAAACATATGTAATATTTTGGAACCGGGAATGTAATGACTTCACACGCTTATTCCTTTATTATATATGACAATTTGTAATACACGTTTGGTTTTATTCATATATTGAGACATAATGTTGCAATACTGTTTTAAAATATCACAGTATGTCAAACATTTCATATTTATTATGTATCGAACATTCGAACAGATCCAGTAAAATGTGCATTAAGCAAGCAGCAAACTAGTCGATGTTGCAGCACTCCGATCGCATTCGATATTGTATCAAAATCGCACGTACAATTTGTCATTGCATACTCATTGCAGCGACATCGACATCTCCGACAAAAAAAGAGCCGTAGCGAGCATAATCCCGAACATCAAACTTCTTAGGTATTTGGAGAATTCGATATGCACAATAAAAACTTTGGAAAAGCATGCGTATTTGAATATCAATGAGTAAACAAATGTTACTCATTGACGACGACGAGTAATGTCGATTGGCTGTGAAAACAAAGCCAACACGAGTGACGTCAATTTAACAGCTTCGCCAAGAATCGCATCTAGCGACCTCTTAAGAAATAGTCATGTGACTAGAGAAATTGCCTCTGACGTCAGATCGTAGTCGATGCCATTGACTAGCTTAGGGCGGCTTCATAGAGCTTTCCCGTTGTCTTATTACTGAAACTGAACTAGTATTAATTGGATTATTATTGTTTATGAAGGAATAAATCAGTTGGATATGCGTCCAAATTACAAAATATGAAATCAATATTCATATCAAATTCTTTTAATAAAGTAGGGGCCCTTAAAAAATTACACACATCATAACTACATATATCAAATATGAATTCAATTTACCATGATCAGTAATTTTTGTAGGGTATTCTGATATAAAACTTAATCAACCGGATTGGCCGCGTGAAAATGATTTTTCTTTCGACTCTAGATGGTCCGGGTTCGATTCCTGGGTCCCAGCCGTTACGAAATTTATTCATAAGTTCTAGACCCGGTTGATAAATCTCCTTTTTCTATAATCCAACTGATCCACAGGAGTAGGCAGCATGTGGCAGAGTTGTTATATGTCACTTAGTAATCACCAATAATGTCGGCCAGATTGGCCGCGTGGAAACGCTTCGGCTTTCCACTCTGTCAAATTCTTGTAATAAAGTAGGGGCCTTAAAAAATTACACACATCATAACTACATATATCAAATATGAATTCAATTTACCATGCGCAATCCGGCTGAGTCCTCTGCAGGGGTGGGCAGCCTGTGGAAGGGCTCGTTTCGCCCCGCCACTTAGTACTCTTACTGAGTGGAAAATAGTGTCATCTGTTGACAAAAAAAAACTATTTTATTGCATTTTGGCAAGTAAAGTAAAATGTCTTATATTTTATTTTTTGGTATTAATAGTGCTATCATTTGCTATTTATATTGTAATTATGCGCTTGTTTATTGTTTGATTATAATCTTTGTCAAAAAATAAAATTTTATTCATTACATTTGTGGGATATTGGCATCATCTATTTGCAAACGACAAAAAGATACAAAAGTTATAAGAAACTTGTTAAATATTCATAATACATAAATAACAATTTTTAATGCAGATTATTAGCTATTGTGATGCATTAGTATTAAATGTGCCAATTTCTTACTCCCTAGTTGCACTAATTCATATAAATATTTGTTTCACGAAACCTTCGTGAAAAAATTAAAAAATTCTTGAAAGACTATTGGCTGAAAAGATCTGAAACGGGAATAAAATATTAGTCGGCTGAGCGCTGTTATCAATTTCCATTCGAGAGATCAGATTTTATTCCTGGTTCTAGACTTTTCAGAAGGAATCCATGCTAGACCTGTTGTCTATTAAAACCCATCCTTCAACTTTTTTGAGGATCCCATCAGAGCTGCCATTTTTTTTGTCAACAGATGACGCCAATTTCCATTCAGTAAGAGTACTAAGTGGCGGCGCGAAACAAGCCCTTCCACAGGCTGCCCATCCCTGCGAAGGGGTCACCCGGATTGCGGAGGACGGGGATCGACGGGCCGGGCCCGGACCTTATGATAAATATTTTTAAGGGGTGGGACCCGAGATTCGAACCCGGGTCCTCCAGAGTGGAAAGCCGAAGCGTTTCCACGCGGCCATCCGGTCGACTCAGAGCTGCCATTGATCTCTGATAGGTTCGGAGATGGTCGCCTCTGTAGAATCCATGTAAGATTCGTTTTGAAATTGTTATATTATGGAAATAAAAATCTGTTAAAACGTTGTTACAATTTGAATAATATTGCGAAAAACTTATGCAATAGATTAGCACATTTCTTATTTGTTATTGAACATTTATTTAATAGATTAGATTAGGTTTTCTTTATGCCCCTTTCCAATCAGTGAGATTATTAAGGGTCGGAGTCAGTTCCAACCATGGGCCACCCATACCCATGGAGGGGAACCGGTGATGAAGGATGGGAATCTCCGAGCCGATCCCAGTACTCCGAAAAATCTTTTCAGGAGATGACGGACCTGGGTTCCTCTGCATCACACGCCAATGCGTTATCACTCGACCATCCGGCCGCCAGCGATAGATACTCTACCACTAATAAGTGAAAAGAAGAAAGGCTAAAGTCTCTACTTTCTGAATATTTGCCGGAATATTTTTTATGCTAATGAGAGTGGTTTGTTTTTGAAAGTTCTACCAGACAAAACATTGGTTTTTAAAAGTGATTTTCATGCTGCGGGCTCTAAAATACTTGTTTCTGGTTTTATCCAAGGTTTGTCATATAGTTTTGACACCAGGAGCTTTTAATTAGTAGGCCACAGAGTCGGCCAGATTGGCCGCGTGGAAACGCTTCAGTTTTCCATTCTTGAGGACTCGGGTCCCACCACTTGAAAATAATTATCATGGGATCCGAGCCCTGCCCGTCGATGCCCGTCCTCCACAATCCGGCTGACCCCTCCACAGGGATGGTAGCCTGTGGAAGGGCTTATTTCGCCCCGCCACTTAGTGTTCTTCCTGAATGGAAAGTGGCGTCATCTATTGACAAAAAAAGTAGACCACGGAATTGTTAGTAGGCCTTTGGTAATCATGGTATGTTTTGTTAATTTCGACTTAAAAATATTTTGTTATTTTAGGTTTGCGGTAAAGATTTTGTAGTAATTTTTGTATGAAATTTTATTTTTTGTAAAGATTATTACTCGTTTTGGTATATCTTAATTAATTTGCAAAATAAAGAAGAAATTTCGTAATACCTCCAAATCCACACAGTACCAAAACAATGCTCAGTTTTTCAATTATATTATGTACAGTACAGCGTTACAATTAAAGATTGTAATTTGTGTATTACAGTATAATGCCATTTCATTCCGTTCATGTTGCAATAAAAATTTGATTCACATCACTAAACATAAACTAATGGAGAAAATAAAAAGTACAGTGTAGAGATAATTTTAGAAATGATAGTATTTTATTGAAATATCAAAACATATTTTCAATTCCTGAAATAGGAAAAAAAAAAGAAAGGTCTCACCGAGATTTGAACTCGGATCGCTGGATTCAAAGTCCAGAGTGCTAACCATTACACCATGAGACCATGCAAATGCTTTCTGCATATTCAATGAATAACATATGCATACGAGCGCATAAAGCATGCTTTAAAACTACACGCAACTTACTATCATCTTATTATTTTTCCGTTAATGAATGTAAATAAAAATTTATAATATAAAAGACACTACATCTGTATCTTATAAGTATTCGTGATAATTTACTACTGTTATAGCAATGATTGCCATTGTGAAAAACGAGTACGTATTTAAAATTTATTAAAAGTTAACTATTTTTGTTTAAACATTTGCATTAAATTTTTAAACATGTTGTTGTTATATAAAATACTAATGCTGATTAATTTGAAAAGAAAGAGGTAACCAAATCATTCAAAACAAATCGAAAAAAGTAAAACAAGCACTTCTGGAAAGAACTATAGATTTATTCCATATCTATGGAAAGAACTAATCACCTACTTTCGGAGCATGGCCTTTATTTTGGAATGATTAAAAGATAAGGGATCAAAATCTTTAATGACATAAAAAAATATAAAATCAATTCTCGTTATTCGCGGATTCTGTATTCGCGAAAATTTATTTGTAACCACAAAATCGATATTCGCGGAGCTTTTGCTTCCGTTATTCACGGACTTTTGCTGAGCAGGGAAAATACTTTTTACTAATGTAAACTCTTTCTCTAATAAAGGAAGTTGCTGTTACTAAATGTAGTTTCTGAATCGATTTGCGGGAAAATTTCTCATTACCTATCCTTGCTCACTCCACAGACCTCAATTAGGCCAAAAGTCTGTTCATATCGTCCGCAGGTCCTATAAAAGAATGTGACCCTATGCGTGAATGCAGCCTCAAATTTAGGTGCCTAACTTCCTGCGCATTTGCTCCTTATGCCGAAATTTTAGATTTCATGCAAAAAGCGACGCAGACAAGGCTGACGCAGTTTTTCAACGCAGTTCCGAAAGACAGTGTGTTAGCTGCCACATCAAACATCTTGCAACATCAAACAACTATCCATCAAAAATAAGATTTATCTACTACATAGTTGTTTTAAAACATTCAATAAAGATTAGTGTAATTATGATGCTGTATACTATACACTGCATATACTGTAATTATTTGTAAGAAATGTAATACATTGATGTGGTAGCTGACATTATCTTTCGGAACTGCGTTGAAAAACTGCGTCAGCCTTGTCTGCGTCGCTTTTTGCCTGAAATCTAAAATTTTGGCGAAAGGAGCAAATGCTCAGGAAGTTAGGCGCCTAAATTTGAGGCTGCATTCAAGCATAAGGTCACATTCTTTTATAGGACCTGCGGACGATATGAACAGACTTTTGGCCTAATTGAGGTCTGTGGAGTGATCAAGGATAGGTAATGAGAAATTTTCCGGCAAATCGATTCAGAAACTACATTTAGTAACAAACAACTTCCTTTATTAGAGAAAGAGTTTACATTAGTAAACAGTATTTTCCCCGCTCAGCAAGAGTCCGCGAATAAGCGCGAAAGCTCCGCAAATTTCGATTTTGTGGTTACAAATAAATTTTCGCGAATAGTCGATTACACGAATATGGAATCCGCGAATAACGAGAATTGACTGTACTATTATTTGTTCCTTTGGATTAATAACATACATGGGCGCAGCCATCTTGAAATAACTCAACATGTTGGATAGTAGCGTAAATGAAAATCCGCTACCAAACGTGACGTCACTCACTCAATAAGTTCTACCTTGAAGACGCGTTCAGCAAAAAAACTCTCAACTGTTCCACAACATTATTGAACGTAGCTTTTGTCTCATACACAGCACCTAGTTATGGTGCAAATCATCAGTAAATATTAAATGGAAATGAGACGATCCTCAATATTTCTGATTAATAAATTGTGCATTCTCTGATATTTTAATTCATTCGCTTATATGGAATGTTAATTTCCCAACTAACTGCGGCAAATTACTGTTTACTTAAAAACTAAAAGAACATTAAAGAACATTAATATTGACTTAATTCACAGTTTCAATATAAATTTATTTTGAAAAGCACTGACTTAAATGAAAATGCACCAAAATAACGGGACACTATTATGTGGAGACTTTTAGCAATAAAAATAAAGAAGCACCAAATTTACTGTGAAAAGCATTAACTCGGTAACGCTATGCACGTCGCAACTATAAGTTTTAAATGAGTGAGGGCCCATCATTCGTTTGCACCACTCAGTTCTTGGTATGCCTGTGTACACGCAATGAATGATGTACACAGGCACACAGGATATCTCAAAATAATATACAGATAGGCCTCGATTAGCGCGCTTTCCTAATCCAACATTTCAGCAATTTCCTTCACCGAAACACCATTTTCTCTATGGTGGATTACCAAAGAAAATTGCTTTTATCACTAATTTTAGCAAAATATTTCCCAATGATTGCATTTTATGTGTGTATTGTGTGTCCATAGTGTGGATTTACAAAAGTTAATGAAAATGTTGTGTGTTATAGAAGAGTAAATGCAATTTTCTAAATATGTTAAGTAAAAACTGTGTTGTAGAAGTCCGTGTTATATGAGGATTTCTGCAATTTTCAAATGATGTTAGAGCAAAACAGTGTTGTAGAAGCTGTGTTATTGGAGAGATACCTGTACATCATAGCATATCAGTTATATCAAGCTACGAGGCTGAGTCAAATGAAAACCGGAAAACCGTTGTAGAAAATCGAAAACTGCTCCCATTGCGATCAGACCTGGTACGCATGCGCGTGGACTCTCCCGCCATCAATTGGCGTTAGTCCTGCATCCCCACGTGACCCAGCGGTGACATATGGACGTTTCCAATATGGCGGCACCTCTGTTGGAATGCACCAAAGAAGGGCAGCGTGGAGTGATCCGTTTCTTACACAGTGAAGGCACGATACCAATAGAAATCCATCGATGCATGTTGCCACAGTATGGTGCTGCATGTGTATCGCTCCAGTAAGGAATGGAGGCACTCGACATCACCAAAGCCAAAAAAGTTCCGCAGCCAGCCATCCACAGGAAAGGTGAATCTGACCTTATTCTGGGACCACAAGGGTCCCATAGTGGAACATTACATGGATAATGGCAAGACCAGTGCCACCTATAGTGAATTGCTGCATGACATTCTGAAACCTGCAATAAGTACCAAACGCCACAGACTCCTCTCAACAGGCGTTCTCATCCAGCATGACAACGCGCGTCCTCATATGGCTCGTGCGACCGTGGCGACTATCCAGGACTTGTGTCTAGAGTGCCTCCTCCATCCTTCTTACTCTCCCGACCTCGCGCCCTCCGACTTCCTCATCTTTGGCTCACTAAAGGACTCCTTAGGTGGCCACAAGTTCGTGAGAACACAGAGGTAAAACAGGCGATGCATGAGTGGTTGCATGCTCAGCCAAAAGATTTTTTTCCTGGGGTATCCATGCCCTCCCGACTCGATGGCGGAAATTCATCGAAAAGCAGGGGGACTACATTGAAAAATAGTGTACTTGTTCCAACTCTGTCTGTAATACAGGAGCTGTAAAAAATTATTTCCAGTTTTCATTTGACTGACCCTCGTATATCTCACAGACATGATTATATCTAAAGGAAATTATCAACTGCATTATCAATAGAATCCTACACCAGTGACCTGCCTGACATCATTCTTATTGAAGATGATGGAAAGACGGTGGATAGGTTTGTTAGAGATGGGTATTTAATAAAAACTCCTCTTCGTCACAGTCAATTTGCCTATATTTGCAGTCACTTGGCAGATCAACTGAAAATGCTCTCCATGAAGTTGTGTCACTCATTGAGAGAGCAATTGGATATAAGGAAATTGCCTTAGGAGCATTTCTTAATGTCCAGAGGCATTTGACTCAACTTCTTTTGAGCATGGCCTTGCTGCAAGTAGGCATGGAATCTGTTCAACAATTGTTCATTGGATTGGTTCCATGCTGAAGCATAGAGTTGTTTACAGTGCACTCTATGATGAGGAAGTTAGGATACTCATAGATGGTGTCCACAGAGGGGGGGGAGTATTTCTCCTCCTCTTTGGTGCCTTGTGTGATGATCTCTTAACTACACTCAATGGGAGAGGTTTCTTCACTGTTAGTTATGCTGATGACATAGCCATCATTGTGGTGGGAAAGTTTCCCAGGACAGTATCTGAAGTGCTTAAGACAGCTTTCAATATAGTTTCCAAATGGTGTGATAAGGTTAGGTTGACTGTTAATCCAGCAAAGACTGTAATTATTCCTTTTACACATTTTAATTAATTTTATTGTGATCAAATTGCATTGCTGAGAATGGAATTCTAATTTTAATATTGTCTATGAGAAATTGATTTACTTTGTGCAATCTTCAGATCTGAATTAACTGATAAAGTCAGACACTACCTGTAGTTAAAAATTTTCATGAATTTTAGATTATTTATAGATTACGTCATAAATAGAATTTCATTTTAAATCTTAAAAATCTTTTCTAATGAATTATGTTAAAATGATAGTAGCAGCAAATACATTAGATAAATTTCGTCATAGATTAATTTTTACAAAAGTGAATTCATCTCATTAATAATATAAATTACTGCAATTTTTCATTTGTTTTTTAATATTCATACACAGATTAGTGCAGAATTAAATGATCCTCAACTGACATGCATTGAAAACTGGAGTGGAGATAAAGGAAAATGGAAATATAGTATACCATCTGCTGAGCCACTTGTTAACATTACTGGAAAACATCATAAAGTAAGTTTTTTAAATCAGAATTAATCAATGAATGAATTACTTGTAATTCTAAGTCATTAATTAATCTCTGCTCACCATATATGTAAAAAAAAAAATATTCACTCAGATAGAGGATAAAACTTGTTTATTAGTAACATATTTGAAAATAACAGCACTAAACAGCAGTTGAAAAATAATAACTAAAAATTTTAATGAAATGTTTTTCGTTGCTATACAACCATTTTCATGAAGATGGTTGTATAGCAAATGTTTCATTAAAATTTTTAGTTATTATTTTTCAACTGCTGTTTAGTGCTGTTATTTTTAAATATTATTAGTAGCAGTTAATTAAAATAGTTGCTTATATTAGTAACATATACAGGGTAATTGAAAAAGGTTGTGCCAAAGATTGTATAGAGGATAAAATTCTGAGTAAAAGTCTAGTCACATTGTTTGATTCAAGGATCTGTTTATAAGATGTAACAAGTGAAAGTTTTGTGATGTCATTTCTGTTTTGATACATGAGAGACAAGAAACAAGAAAAAAATTAAATACTGAAATTAAGTTTATTGACTTAAATTAACAAAATTGTAAAGTAATACAACTTTAATTAATTAATAATGTTAGATGAAATGTTTGAAATGTTATCGTTTGCTAAAACTCCTGTTCTTTAGTAATAATCTTATTATACTTACAGCTCTTTAACAAGAACTATTTTTTTTATTTTAAAACGTTTTCAGTCTTACTTTGAGACCCTCATCAGTAAACATATTCTTTTTTAATGAATGTTTAAAATGTTTACTTCTTTTAGAATGCACATAGTTTTTTTAAAATTTTTAGAATTATTCTTTTTTTTTTAAAAAAAACTTTTTCACATATTCTTATTGGTTAGTAAAATAGATATAATATTCATATAAAAAAAACACTTTTATACGATGTTTTTAGAAAAATTGATGGCAAAAAGTTTGATATATATTTACGATCTTTTTGTGTTCATACGATATCATTTACATATTAGACTTTGCACACAATTGCCATGACATCGGGAAGTTTTTGGGATTGTTGTCGTTAATTACATTCATCTTTACTTTTCTTTTTCCTATCTCCAATTATTGGCCAATTAGGCCTTGGCTGTGTTGCCACCTACGTTGTTCACAATCCTCCTTATTATTCTGGTACTATCTCAATGTATACTGACGTCCTCCTCATAGGCTTTAACTGCCAGGGCGGTATTTAGCTTGCCTGTTCTTATGTCTGTTTTGTGCTCTTCTATTCTAGTGTTTAAGCATCTTTTGGTCTTACCTATGTATTCTTCATATTTTTGTAGAGTTGTTGTATATTGGAACTGCATATATTCCCAACTTCCTTGAGATGCTCACTGAATCTTTATCATTTCTTATACTTGCGAATATGGTATTTTTTCTCTTGTATACTGGCTTGTATAGATTGTCTTTGGCAATTTTTTTCACAATTTTGTGTATTACTGGATCATATATAATAGGATATGGCTGTTGTCTTGGTATGGGTGATTTTTAATCTGTGTTGTTGTAATTATAGAATTATTGGCCATTGCTTTAGTAACGTCATTATATAGTGCTTTCATTGTTCTAAACTTTCACCTGTAATTTTGGTCTTGTGCAATTATACACTGATGGAAAAAAAAATCCCAACACCAAGAAAGACTTGTGTTAGATAAACAAACTTTTTCTACGTGATATTATAATTTTTGTCACATCTAGGTCTAAATAACGTATCTAGACGCTCATTTTCACTTTCAGAAAAATAAAACAAAAAGCAGCTGCACAACCAATTGAGAAAATAGGCCTATAGACTTGGGTAAGCCGATAAAAGACCTGTGACGTCATCAGACCTCTGTCTGCCACGTGTAACCCTCAGGTAGTAAATAACATACAAAAGCTCCCCTCACCTGCAGCTGCATTTGTTTTTATTTACCTCGGGGAAAAATCCCAAAATTTGGCTCATTTTACATATTAAAATACAGTCTTATATGTCTTTATTTAATATAATATTTCTTAAAAACTAAATAGAAATATTGAAATTTGTCGGAAGTCTTATTAACAAAAAATTATTTGTGAATAACAAAAAAATATTTGCGATCTTCAATGAGTGGAGGAAAACTAGTACTATAATTATTATACGAACACATACGGACCACCCAGGTTGATAAATACACATTTTGCTATTCCTATTTCAAAGGTTATTATTACAATTAATTCATCAGATTAAATAAAAAACAAAATAAAATCGAGAAAGATAATATATATTAATTTTATCTTTTTAATTTAAAAAATTTTTCCGTTTGTTTGATTGGTTGTTTTAAAAACACGCAATCGTCATTAATATCATAATCAATTTAATAAAAATAAAAATTATGATTATTAAAATGTATATTTCAGTATAATTATTGAATTTTTCTTCATTTAAAATTTTAAAATATCGAAAAATTTAGAAATTACAATATACTGTACTTTGATTGGATAAATTTATAATACGTAACTTAATATAATCATGATATGATGATAAG
Source organism: Olivierus martensii (assembly GCA_000484575.1). Taxonomy (NCBI): domain Eukaryota; kingdom Metazoa; phylum Arthropoda; class Arachnida; order Scorpiones; family Buthidae; genus Olivierus; species Olivierus martensii. Next base: position 23,784 of record AYEL01064547.1, read on the forward strand.
CGTTTATTAAAAAAAACTCAGCCTAATTATGTAAGTTAATTGTATATTTAATTGCATTAATCAAACTGAAATTCATAAACTAATCATTAGTTTTCGGTTTTATAATTCTTCTCATCATTAATAATTTTAATTAAGAAAATATTTGTTTTTTTAAAGTTTTAATTAAAAAAAAGTTTAAAAATGATAAATGAAAAAGAAATTCATATTAATGATGGCGACCTCTATGATATAATAAATTTGCAAATGTTTAGAAGTGCAAATATTTTAAAGATTAATAACAATAAAATCAGATAAATAACGTTATACATGCAATAACAATATATTATTGCAAAAAAATTTTCGTTAATCTATGGTTAAAATGAAGTACAGTATATTGCAAACAATTTTCGATTATTCTTCGACCTTATTATTCTAAAATAATCGGTTTTGTAGCCACAGATTATTAAAAATTATCTTTTATTAAAATTAAATTTTATTTAAATATGCATCCCACATATTATAGTATAGTATTTTATAAGCAGATTTATCATGGCAACAAGTTCCCATCTTGGATTAAAATATTGTATTCTGGTTTCTAAGAAGTGTTCTCACAAAGGAGATCTTCACCGGTTGGAGAAGCTTGAGGGGTAATGAGGATGAACGCACATGTTTCGCCACTCGAGTGAATTGACAGATTTGTAGTAGTAGCTTATTTAGTTAACAGTTGGCCAGATAGATTGAAATAAAGCTACTGATATCTGTAAACAAAATTCCCCACGGGTTTTGGTCCTTTATTAGCGTTATCGCGCAAAATTTTCACTCGATCATCGATTATCTTAGATCTACAATATTTAAAATTTTGAATTTTTTCTTACTGCAATATAATCGAATGTTAAGTAGACAATAGAATAAACAATCAGAAATAAATCATTTATATTTTTTTTCTTTTAAAGTCAAGTTAATACTGTCATAAAAAATTTCGAAATAATACGTAATAAATTTTTATTTATCGCTCTATTGTTTAGTTATTAACAAGGGAACAATACACAACTTAACTCATGTTTAGACGGTAATTATTATTAAAATTGATATGTAGTGCCCATTAAAAGTTACATTTATTGTTAAGGTGAAAAAATATATCACTTCGCAACGGGATTCAGGAAATGTCGCATCTGTGTTGACATCGCAACTTAAGCTGTTTTTTCCTTCTCTGGAGTAAAGACCCCGTCCGTTTGACAGTTTCATACCACGTTGTCACCACGTCCCGACACTGACGTCATCAACTGTTTGTCATCTGGTATTTCTAGCAGAATGTTAAATTTAACACTTCGGATGTGGAGAAAAGCTTAGAAATACTCGAGAAGATAAAATTACTAGAATAACGGGAAAATATCAATCGTTTCTTCTAAAATGATTAAAATTATAAGATCTACAAACAATTGATAGATTATTATAATTTAATTAATTAATTGTTTTATAACAATCATATTTTTATTTGAGATACAATATATGCTTTATACATATTCAATGCTTTCTATAATCAGTACTGAGATAATTAGGATCATACCATTAAATTGCCTTTGAATATTCATCTTTTTAAAATATAAATCAAGTTCAGTACAATAAAATGTTATACTGAACTTGATTTTGGACATCGTTTTATGTGAACAAAATATTTTATTGAATATGTACATACACTACGGATTCTTTACTATATAATATGTATTTTAAAAAACTGCAAAATAGTTTCCATAAAAAAACACTAGTTCTTACGCCTAAAATATTTTATAGTACCGGTAATTTAAAATCACTTGTTTAAGTACACCATCAACTGAAAGTAATAGGATGGGTCTCTCCCTATCTTTCGGCATTAGGAGATTCTAGTGGAGAAAAATTTAAACTACGCCCAGAGAAATAATATACAGAAATTTTTTTTTTACACTATGGATTTGAAAATTTTGTACTCCATTAATGTGAGAGATCGCTAATCCAGATGACCAATCATCTTATTAATTCAGATTAGCGACATTTTACTGTAATAATAAAATACAATATTTAAGTTATTACAGTTTGTCGTGCTTCTTGTTACTTCACATTTAAAAAATTTCAAAGATTAAAAAATATTAAACATGTGAAATAATTTAAGTTCATTTATCGATCATAAATTATTAATATAGGAATTTATTGTATTATATAACTGGCAATATTAAAAATAATTTTAATAAATTATTAAAAAATAAAATACAATACAGTATATCATTGGTCTATTAGATGTTTATTTTAGAAATTTTTAGATAATTCTTAAATTAAAACTAAGTTATGTATTTCTCATCCGAATTTAATATTGTAAAATAATATATAATAATTTAAATTAATTCATACGTTTTAATTTTTTTTCCTCTTCGAAATTTGTGAAAATCGTCTGCATCAATATGACGTCATTGTTATTTCACTTTTTAGATTCATATTTACAATAAAAATGTTATTTAATTACAAGTTTTCAATACATTAATAAAGCACGGTAAGTGATTATTATAAATGAGAACATTATAACTTTTAAAGTAATATTTATTAATGTGCATTATACAAAGAAAGTATTAAAACTTGTGAATGGATATATACAGTAATTGTTTTTGATGTAGCCTAAGTTCATAGCGTGACTAATGAAAGAGATATTTTTTGCTAATTTTTTTAAATTAGCCCCGTAGTCATACAGACATACTGTATATTTACAGATTCATAGTCATATAGAAAGGCATTTGTTTTTTCATAATGCGTGAGGTATCTATAAAAAGACTAATCTGAGAATTTTGTTCACTAAATTTCTATTTTAACTTACAACTGAACATATAATTGGTAGGTTTTGTTTATCAAAAGTTTTACAAATGATAAAAATCATTCCAAGACAAAAAACATATAAAAAAACTCTTCCCCTCCTTTAAAAGTTATTGAATGATGATTCGTTAAAACTTTTATTTTTTAAAATTTTCCAGTATAGCCTTGTTTAAACACACTACACATAACGAAAAAGTAAATAAAAATTAGTTCAAGAGAGAGTATAGGATAATCTTTATTTTTTTTTCTCTTGAAAATAACATTGAAACATTCGTTTTTAAAGTAAAATATCGTTCTGTTAAAGTAGTCACGAGACAGTTTTGAGAGATCAAGTTGTAACTCTATAATTAAATAGTTCTTATCGAACTTATGAATTTAGTATTGTCTTTCAAAGAAACAACACATTCGAATTAGTGTTGGGGAAAAAATGAGCACTTTAAAAAGACAAAGAACAAGTTGTTGTTTCCAGAAAGGAAAAAAAAATAAAAGGGTAAAACTAAAGAAAAGCTACCATTGTCAACCGTACTCAGAAAGACTTTAACAGTAAAAAAAAGAAGGTAGTTTTTACAATCATTCCTTTGTGTTGAAACGCTAAAAGTTTTGGTATAAGAGCCTCCAGTCTGCTTTCGTTATTTACATATAAGTCAATTCTTTATCTGCATACTTTTCAGTTGTATGGAAAAGAAAAAAAAAAAAACGATTTTGATCGCCTTTAATAGGCTAGAAATGCATTAGAATCTCAACTAAATAATATCGCCGAAATTTAATAACTAACCAACTATTCTTTTTATTCTGATCAGTTTGGATCTCGTTAGGATGCCATTGAGTCAAAACGGATGACATGAAGGTTTATTTTTTGGTATGTGGATATTGAATATCAGTTTACATTTTTAACTTGCTTCATTCAACAACACGTCTGGGTATCTAGTTACAATGACAACGTCGAGATTAGATGTTCTATTAAAGCAGAGAACTGCTTTCACTTCGATAAATTCAAACCAGATGGTCGAAACATGCGCGTGCGCGGTGCTATTAATACCCAAAAAATAAAATGTCTTTCAAAAATATGTGTATAAAAATTATAAAACGAAAAATTTCACTATCAGTAGAGTTAGATTATTGTCTACACTCAATTAGTCGACATGAGTTATTTACCAGACAATAAGTTTTGTACTCACTGTTAATCCTATTTTACGGGTTAATTGCTGTCTAAGGAATAGCCAAAAGTTACAAGGAAGTAGCCATTCCTAAAACGTCTTACTATATATATTTTTAAAATAGTACAAAGACATATATTCTATATAATGTACAGTATTGAAAAACTGTTTTTCAAAACATCTCCATTGCCTCGGGAAATATTTTCGTCGATGTGACAGGACGAAAGGTTGACAAAACAACATTTGTTAAGATAGGAACAGGACCCTTCATAGTGAAATAAGAATAGCTGCGGGAGAAAGATGACTTGTCTGCACTTTGTACCAAACACAGTTAGGAAAGATGTAAGATGAAGATTGAGATATTTCCTATTGTTAGTGTTTGATTAATATTGAAGTTTTTTTTATAACACAATGTTTTATAATTGGAAATAATTGATAGTCTATTTAATTTATTCAGGTGTTGAGTATTATCTCCATTCAATGCTAGAGTTTAATGTCTGCATAATTTGTCATAGATATTGATCGATATTTTAAATTTAAATACAAAACAAAGATCGGAGTTGTAAGGTATATATTATGAAAATTTAAGATTTTTTTTCTAATTTATACTTAACAGTTTATTATTTATGTCAATTTATTATTATCATAACTTTGAAGATGGAATTTTTCCGTTAAATTACTTTCAAATTGATTTTTTCACTGCAGATTCATTTGTCAAAGAAAGATCCGATTTTCAATGACGTGTAGTAAATTCCCATATCTCTGAAGCATTTTCTCTATGTGCACGTCAAACTGATGTCTCAATCTTCTGCACCTACATTCAGCCTCCGGTTCATCCATTGTTACCATCGAAGGTTAACTCCGCCTCCAACTGCCAGGTCCATTGTGACCCTTCCCTCCTTCCTGGCACCACTGTAATTATTGGTAGGCAGCGTCCGTCTTGACGAAACTACCTCAAACAACTGTCAGTTTTCTGAGAAAATACACTGCGAAGCATTGTCAGTCCGTTAAAGTCGGTTATTGGAGATTTTTATCCTAACAGAAGACTAATCGGAAATATTTCTTAATTTAAAACGTCTCTTTTTTTTCCTTTCTAGTTACTTGTCGCAGTCTTTTTTCTTTATCGGATGTCATGCATTTTCGACCCATTTGATGTCATTAAACCGACCGGAGTGTCTTCGGGCGCAGATCTGAGTAATGAAGCCATCGTCTCTGGCTTATCTCTTTTTGCCGTCTTTATTCCTAGAAACCGGTTTTCGTCCTCTTTCAAATTGGTTTCGACTAGTGGGCCGGCTGTGAACTTAAATATATGCATTACAGAAAGTTCATAAATCTCAGAAGTTAAAATTTTTGCATTCGTAAACACGCATATATCATTTTGAAGTATAATTCTCAAATGACGTTTTCCTGCCAGAAAAAATACTGTTTGGACATTCAGTATATAGTATGTACATCACACAAACTTTACAATTCTCTACTAATTTTGAATTATCTGACATTTTAAAGACAAAAAGTATTTTACTCGAAGAATTTCCTTTCTTTAAAAATAGCAGATGTACAATATAACAGATGAATATCCGAAAATGCTTTTGAACTGTGGGAACTGTTCTTGTATAACCCGTGTTTCTATTGTTCATCCATCAATGGCTTATGGGTTTTTGCCTGTGGAAAAAGTTACTAAAGCGTAACTTTGTAAAAGGGGAACAAGTAGTTTACAGGTTATTTCAGAAACCGAAGAATAAGAAAGCTCTCTACTCTACCGAACTTCTTTTCAAGTCGGCTATCGTCAGTGTAAATCGCTAATGCAGGTGTTTGTGTTACTTAACAGATAAGAAGTTTTGAGAAAATAAATGGAAAAGGGCCGGGTTTTAAAATTTTTAGATACTGAAACGAAATGAGGCCAGAAGGGTGTTACAGATAGAGGCATTGCAACCCTATAATTTGGCTCGAGTGGCCTCTGAGGTCGTGCACTAGATCTTAACTAAAATTGTCAAAAATCAAAAAAATCTGGAAAATTTTAAGATCTTTGCTTAAAACATAACGAGGACCGATTAAAATCGATCGACCTGACTGATATTAATGGTACTCCTAGTAAAAATGCTATATCAATTAGTTACTCATAGTATTTCACTTAGTTTGTTGAGGAATGTGTCACATTTATCACAAGAATACCTCAATTAGGTGTGCTTGTCATTGTGACGACTTACAACACTCTTAATCGAAGCCGAACTCATTAAACATGTTTTATTAGCTTGTAAGATTTAACAAGCTCAGCAACCAGGTGTACCTCTTTCTGGTCTGTCTTCGTTTTATGACTGCCATCCATAACAATGCAGGGGGCCTTGTCTAAACTGACTGAATGCTCATCCATCTCTCAACGGGATCCTTTTAACAACTTCCTCTTGCTTTGTTTGATTTTGGTTTTCATCATTAAAATATTGAATAACAATATTCGTTTTAGAATTTTAAATGAAGATGTAATTTGAAGGAATATTGGCATCTGCCAGGTATGATGAATTTTGGATCGATGAGTTGATTTTGCAGTCGTTGTAAATATGAAAAATAGATTCAGATATTATCTGTGGTAGGCCACATTCAGTTTAACCATAAATTCAAATAATTAATCAGTCTTACTTTAGTTTACGGCCGTTTAAATTATTTACTGCACAATCAGGAAATTCGGGGATCTACGAATAGCCGCAGTGAATTTCCGGGCATAAATAAAAATTAAAAGGCCTCCTGGTCTGTTTCATTAGGATAAAAATAGGTCAGTTCTAATGCATGCAGCTTGCTGAGATCTAGAAAAATCAACCTTGTTAATCCTCTGGACAGTTCTGAACTGCTTTCGACAAATTTCATAATTTTCACGTTATATTTAGAAAAGAAGTTGTTTTCGAAGTTGCTGATCAGAAAACAATTCAACAAATACCAAACAAAAATTTCAATAAATATTTAAACAGAAATTAAATTTTTTTTTAAGAGAAGTTTTTTCAATAATTAAATTTTTAAATAAGTAGAAATCAGTAATGGAAAAATAGTTTCTAATGATTTTTTATTTATAATTCGTATCTTTTATTATTTAACACAGTAAAGTTTTTGCATATTTTCTCAATGAATAAGAGAAAACTCCATACAAATTTAATTTCCAAGTGTATAAAATTTGTCCAAAATATCCAAATATATGTTTTGCATTTGCATATTTTGGACAAATGCATGTTTATAAACTGGTAGTATGAAATATAGTAGAACAGATATTATAAAAAAAACTATTCTATAATGAATTTTTTAAATAATAATAAAGACTTACACGAATGAATTCTTTTAAGTCTTTATTATTATTTAAAAATTTCATCCTTCCTTTTATTTGTTGACATTACTTCTCTCTCATCATTCATCTGACATTCTGATATTCTTCTCTTCATCAAATCCAATGATACTTGAAGATCTTTATATTGGTTGTGCTTCTAATGTATGCCATTTTAGTTTGATTCGTAAATAAATATACCAATCGATTCAGGAAATATAATCTTACAATCCTTAATGACAATTATCATGATTTTTTGATATTCTTCTCTTCATCAAATCCAATGATACTTGAAGATCTTTTTATTGGTTGTGCTTCTAATGTATGCCATTTTAGGTTGATTCGTAAATAATTATACCAATCGATTCAGGAAATATAATCTTACAATCCTTAATGACAATTATCATGATTTTATTCGGAGTAAATGCTATATTTAAAAATAATTATTTCTGGTAATAATCGAGTTTTACTTCATATTTTTATAGAATATTAGACTTTTTCAAAAAAAAAAAAGGTTTAATTTTATATAGATTTATAATATAAGAGCTATTTTTATACTATAAATCTATTAAAAAAAAAAATTACATTTATTTCTCTAACGTGACTATTTAAATTTTGCACATGACTGATAATATGCCAACTAAAATAGTGAAAAGTAATAAATTTAATATTCATTAAATCTATGCCTTCCAAAAATGTAATGATTATATAGGAATCATTACATTTATTTTTTTCTTTTAAATTTAATCAATAGAGTAAAAAAATCTCATTTTAGAATGGGTTAATTTATTAAATAAAAGTGAAACTATAATCCAAATAAGTAAGATAAAGTGTTTATTCAAAAACGTTTAATTTTAAATAGATTTATAATATAAGAGCTATTTTTATACTATAAATCTATTAAAAAAAAAAATTACATTTATTTCTCTAACGTGACTATTTAAATTTTGCACATGACTGATAATATGCCAACTAAAATAGTGAAAAGTAATAAATTTAATATTCATTAAATCTATGCCTTCCAAAAATGTAATGATTATATAGGAATCATTACATTTATTTTTTTCTTTTAAATTTAATCAATAGAGTAAAAAAATCTCATTTTAGAATGGGTTAATTTATTAAATAAAAGTGAAACTATAATCCAAATAAGTAAGATAAAGTGTTTATTCAAAAATGTTTTCCGCTATCCAAGTTGCCTGCTTCAGTTATTTCAACTGAAGCAGGCAACTTGGATAGCCGAAAACATTTTTGAATAAACACTTTATCTTACTTATTTGGATTATAGTTTCACTTTTATTTAATAATTATAATAAGAAGTTTTATATTGTAGATTAATTTATACTGTATTAATAACAGTTATAAACATGGGTAGTGTAAAAAGCTTAGATTAATTCTATACTTCCACAAATACAATTACTGTATATGTTTATATTTAATGATTTAATGGTAAAATGTTGATTTAAATATTACTTATTATTGATATATTAAAATTTCAGCGAATTAAATACAGAAATTAAATCAATATATCGTATTTTCAGTGCAGGATAAATTTTTTTTTGTTTATTAAATGCCATAAAATGAAATAATATTTTTCTTCTTTGTATAACGTAAAAGTTAGTTATTCATAATTTCGCATATAAAGCATGCAATATCTATCAGAAGTACACCTTTATCATTTAATTTTGCATAATAGTTGAGGTTCTGCATATGCAGTAATTTGATTTATACTTAATAATGCTAACTTATTTTATGATAGAAGTATTTCTGTTATGGAATAGTTCTCCTATCCACTCAATGAAATCTTCTGTAGATCCACAAATGCACAAAATACTCTCTTCCTTATGAGAGCAACTTCTTCACAGTCATATTCATTGAGAAAATCTGGTTCACATAGCCTCTTCATTCCTAAAGCGGAGCTACATATCGCATAGCAATCATATGGAGAGTGATTTGCAAACATATATTCTATTAATAATGATTAGTTCATGTAGCAAAATTACATGCTGGAATATTATTCAGAAATCGAAATAAACTTAACGGGCTCGGAAAAAGATTTTTCTTCAGATCAATAACAAACAAGTAGAACGATTAAAAATTTTAAATATTAATAAAAATTACAAATACATTTTAATAAATATCGAGAAGTTTTTCGAATTTCTATTTGAAAATATAGTGAATTTATTCATATTTAATAGTAAATTCTAGTTTATTCGATGACTATCTTATAAAAATATTATAAAATTAGAATATTTAAAACAGAATATAGGCCTAGTGCAAATACATTCTAATCAATGTTAGGCAATTTTAGATAATTCCATTATACTTCCTTATACTAATTTATTTCAGCATAATAACATGGCGTTCTTAGATTCACCTAAATTTATAGGTTTTCAGAAATTTTTATTAAAAGTTGAGCAGATTTTATAATTTCAAAACCAGGTGAATGAGCGGTTAGTAGTATAAATCCTGTTCTAATACTGTTAATTAACACAGACGTAGCTAGCGCTTCCATGGGCCAACGAGGGTCCTCTGGGCAAAAAAGTTCTTTTGATGTATGGATGTACAATTAACTTCGAAAATAATAAATTTTCACAGCTTATCTTGACATTTCACAGCGTTCCCCCGGGTGCTGTTTTGTTTATAGTTTATACAAATCCTATATTCTTTTTATTTAATTCCTATGTTATTAGTTATGTAGATGACCATTTATACAAATTTTTCTTAGGAAATTTCTCCTCAAATATTTCTTTCTACTACAATATCCCTTATTTATCAATGTATAGCGAAATTTAGGAATAATTTTTTATAGAAAACTTGCATGTAATGATCATATTGATAACTTAAGGAGAAATATTTATAAAAAAAAACTTTCTATCCTATAGAAATATATTTTAAGAAGCATTAAGAACAATGTTTCATTCCCTTATTGTTTCTAAAAATTGCTCCCTGTATACACCATTGCTTCCGATTCTCGTCTAAAATTGATGCAATTCTGAGGCCAGCTATCTATTTACACTTTAAAACACCATGATTTTTCATAGTCGTTTGATTATTCCTCTAGACTGAAGATATCGAAAACATATATTTTGATTTAATATGCATTAATGATATTAAACAAATTAATAACGTTGTTTTCCTCTAGAGCAGGCTAGAGCATTCCAAACTAAGAGTTCATACTACTTTCGTATCCTTAAATTTTCTATGTTTCCACAAATAACCGAGTCAACATAGAATTATTTTAATTGTATTCTATTTTTTCTACATGAGATCTAGAAATTTAAACGGCTTCTTTATTATCTACAAATAGATAAGTAATTAAAAGAATAAAAACGTTATACCTTTGTAAATATTTATCAAAAGAAACATAAAAAAATTGTAAGAAATACAAAATTTCAGTAAAATGTCCGTGGGCCAGATAAAAATCTTTTGAAGGTCGTGGTTTGGGCACAGCTGTTCTAAGCGATTTTATTCAGATAAATGCACTCATCTACTCTCTTACAGCTCACGAACTTTTAAAAAATTAAAAAATGCAGACTTACTAATACATGGCTTATAAACTTAACAAACATTTTAATAACAATTATATCATGTTTAGTCTTTGACTCTATAGTATAAATTTAATTGTACTGTAATTACATTTATTATATATTTTTTGTGGCTTATGTTTCTGTATAATTATCGAATTATATTTAGAAACTAAGTCCCCATATTATACGGATTATTTAAATAAAAAATCCAAGTATTTTTTATTTTAATAAGTTATAAATAATCCCTAAAATATAGCCTACCATAAATTTGAATTATTGATGGAATTATGGATAGTTATAAAACTTCAAACTTATTTGACATAAAACAGACTGTTAAACGTTTACCAATTATATATTCTTCATATAAAAAGAATAATATAAAGAAATTGTTGTATAACAACATAATTATCTTTAATTTAGGCTATTAAAATGCAACATTAAACAGATTTCAAATGTAAAGTACTATAAGCTGTAGATCAAAAGTTTTAAAGATTTATTAATGATAATAAATTAGATATTAGGTTGATAAATATTAAAATTGCTCATTAAAAAAATATTATTTATTCTATCGTTTTTTGAAAACAAGTTTTGTTTAAAAAAATTTTTTTGTAATAAATTTAGGCTGATACTTGATTTATTCTCGTTGATGAACAATTTCTTGACCTATTTGGAAAATCTACTTGATACTATCGCATTTTCTTCCTTTTTTTTAAAAGAAAGATCGTTTGTCATCGAAGCAGATGAAAAATTGCCTTATTTTTTTGTTATCGCTTTAGCAATAACTTAATTCATCATTTTCAAAACGAAATTGCTTTAGAATTAAATACGCTCGATCAAATTTTTATTTAAAGATGAAGGTCAGTGATAATTCAATAAAGTAAAAGCCAATAAATAATTTTTTGGAACTAAAAATATTCGAATTTCTCAAATATACTGACTTTTTTCTGAATTTATTCATATAAAAAAAATTAAGAAAATCATATTAAACAAGTTATAAAACTAGATATTTAACTATTGCATTAAACAGTTGCTATTTTCATTATTATATAAAAATGTATATCAAAAGAATTTTCCCCTCTTATATCGTTTCATTATACTGAATACAGTATTTAAATCTTAAGGAATAAATTCATTTTTATATGAAAAGACTTATTTTTAATGAGATACAAATTTTATCTGTTAATTTATTACCAAAAATTCCTTTAAAAATAATTACCTAATAAATTTTATATAAAAAAAAAATAATAATAAATACGAAAAAAAATGCTAAACATGTTTTACTTTTTCTGAATATAAATAGCTGTTATAATTTTTTTTGACTACACTTGTGCAATTTTTTTTTTCTGTAAAGGCAAATAGCCAAGTTTCGTGAAACAGTCAACGACCTTTGCCGGGTTGGGTAAAAAAACAGCCACAATTGGTCGAAGCAAAAAAGGAAAAAAGAAAAACCCCTTCTCTAGGTCTGTCAGCTTAACGTGCTAATTAATAAATAATTCTTAAATAATAAGCACATCTATTTTTATAGGAAACATGCTGATAATTTATGGCACATTGTTCCGCTTAGCTAGTGTATCATATTGATTAGTAACAACTACTAATGACTTACTATAATCCAAGTGACAGCGACAACCCACATTATGTTAAGTAAGCTGTCATAAACAACAGCTTTTAACGTGCAACCAATAAAATGGAAGCCATTTTGGAGGTCATCTCAACTCTGGTTTCTGAATTAAGACATCAAACTTGCCGGATCTGTTGGGAAGCATTTCAAGAAAACATGCCCCTAGGTACGTCTAAACCAGTCCCCTATGATTATCTGAATGGTGAAGTGAGTTTCTAAAATGTTAATGTCTTCATTAAGTATGGTGAGTTTTACTTGGAAAGTCTTTTGCCTTTAGGCTTTCCTTTATGTTTTGCCGGTGAAAAAACTTCACACCTTTTTTTTTCTTTCCTCAAAAAATTCTTTATCCACTAGACCTTAAAGGCAATTACAAGTTTTTGATTTTATTTTTTTTTACTAGGGAGTTCAATTTGCTTGTGACAATTTGACGAATTGTTAGAAGGAATGCTACTTTTTAATAAAAGTTCCGAGATGGCGGCATCGAATTGAACGACTTTCAAATGCAAATTAAGCAGCAAGCTGCAATTTTGCATCATCACTTTTATCTTTTCCCCCTCTGCACTTAATTTAGAAGATAGAAAAATAATTGTAACTTTATAATCCATTGTTACAGTTATTATTTAACTAACAATGATGCATTTGAGATTCTGTTAAAAGAATAATTGGAGAATAGTGGTTGTTAACTAGGTAATAAGTAAATGCAAAGTATGAATATAGTTATGGTAAACTAACTTACATTATTGTACAATATGATATAAAAAATAGCTGCAGCTGGATTGTTTTAACGAAATTTTATTACGGGATCCCATATCCGTTTTTACGACATGATTCTTAGGAATATAGATCGTATCTTGAACCCGAATAGTTTATCTGTTGATAGTAGAAGCAATGCAAAACAAAAGTGTTAAATTCTTTATAACCTTAACAAGTTTTATCGAGGAAAAATCTAAATATCTAGCATTGATAAATTTGATCTTGCTGGGAGGTCCAGGCGCTCCATTTACTGCTAATGGTTGCCATTATCTTCAGAGGTGGCACATTTCCTATGTGGCGAAAGGATTACGTCATCGGCTGACAGCATTTGACTTTCACATTGGGTTAAGGTCAATCTTCCACTGTCGGTGGTCTTCGTTCTCCAGTTACTTACAAATAAACAGAGAGATTGTCAGAAGTGCTGACTCGATGACTTAAGTGCAAATTGGAGAAGGAAAACAGTTCTAACTAGGACGATGTTTTATAATGTTTCAAAATCCCAAATGGGACAAAAGTTATTAGAAAAAGTTATAATATAGATAACAGTTAACGTATATATATATATATATGTTTGAAGTAGAGGGCCTCCGAAGTTATGAGATCAGAGGAGTCTAAAGCCCACAAGCTGCAGTCATAATTCACATAGCAAACTGTCAAATAACATCAGACTCAGGCGTCATATGTCTGGACAGAATGTTCTTACATTTTTATTTTTGATCTTTTTAATAAAACCTGGTGATTAAACTATCTTCGAACGAATCGAAGCGTAAAGCAATTAAAGAATGAAAAAATACGATTGTTCAGCTTCAGTTAATGTTTCATTATAAAAGTATTATTAAAGTAATAAGATCTTAAAACGAAACGCGAATTGAAGCAATAGTTTAAAATGAACCACATATACGTATAGATTAATCGAATTATACGTGTTCCTGGAAAAAAGACGTTTAATTGGAAATTTCACAAAGATTTAATGATTCTTTTTTATTCGTTAGAGACATCGCTCCTCCCATTTTTATCGTCTTAAGCAATCTTAGCGTTGTTCCCCTTTAAAAATTTATTGCATCAAGCAAAGCTCCTCTTCTGACAAGACATTATCTCTTCCGAGCCCTTCTTTTTTCAACTGGGTGGAGATTACAACCGTTGACAGCGACACACCCTTAGCTATGTTGAGGCGGTATTTTGTTTGACCCGATAATGATTTTTATCTGTAAGAAGGAAAGCTTTGCAATTACTACTACTACCACTACTACTATTTTTAAAAGAGCTAATTCTAATCGAATTTATAAATTGGATGCAGATCGAAAGGGGGTTAATTTTGGGATTTTATTTACGATCAGCCAAGCGCATCTTTCATTAAAAAAATCTAGTTTGTATGCATCGAAGCAATAAAATTTGGTCTTTGGTCTATTAAAAAAAATGTTAATTCATTTATTTACATAAGGAATACACAAATATACAATACTGGATATAATCAAATTATATCTACTCATTAAAAACTGAAAAATATAACTTGGAATAATATTTTACAGAGAAATGATTTAGAAAATTTTAAGCATCATTTGTTTAATAAATTTTACATCTTTTCATACGTTAAAATATGGCCACACGTCTTGCAAACTTTTTCATATATATCATCCTCTTTGCATGTCTCTTCTCCATAATCATGCTCATGAGTCGGTTTAATTTGTCTGTATAGGCTACTGCGAACACTCATACGCAAAGCTGAAAGGAAGAAATAAAATAATTATTACATTAATTTATCAATAATACGAAAATATGTTTGTTAAAAAAGAAATAAATGAAATATAATAAAAGCAATCTAAATATTGCATTAATTATGATAATTTGATGAAATATAGTCGATTTTCGGTATTCGCGAAAATTTATTTGTAACCACAAATTCGATTTTCGCGGCACTTTCAAGCTTATTCGCGGATTCTCACTGAGCGATGAAAATACTATTGTAAATGTTGCTCTTACTCGTAGTCTCTGTATCGTACTGCCTGAAAAGTCTACCTGTTCTAGCTCATTCCACAGATCGCAGGTAGGCCAAAAGCCTGTTCTTATCATCTGCATGTCCCACAGAATAATATGACCTTATGTTTAAACGCAGCCTCAAATTTGGGCGCTTAACTTCCTACGCATTTATTCCTTACGCTGAGATTTTAAATCTGAAGCAAAAATCAATGCAGATAAGGCTGACATACTGTAGTTTTTCAACGCAATTCAGGAAGACAATGTGTCAGCTGCCACATCAAACAATTACCCATCAAAACTAAGATTTTATTTACTATATAGTGGTTTAAAAAATTAAATAAAGATTACTGTAATTATAATATTGTATATAGTACTGTACACTGCATGTATTGTAATTATTCGTAAGTACTGTAATACACATTAAATAAGATGTTTTTAAACAGAAAGTATTGTAATTATTCGTAAGTACTGTAATACACATTAAATAAGATGTTTTTAAACAGAAAAACACAAATAAAGCAAGGATGAAAATGTTGAGAAGGAACGTTCGCAGGAATCTAATTCTATACAGTGGATTCCGCTTAATTGGGACAAAATGGCTTACTTGTTAGTCCCGACGTGTCCCAATTAAGCGGAATCCACTATATTTCCCATAGACATAATGGTTTAATATTGGCGAAGAATTTACAGAACGTAACTACCGCGAATATCGAGAATTGACTGTAATTTAAAAAATATTTAATATGGAAGTTTATATATCATCTTCAAAGTCTTTTTTTTTTTTTTTAAATCTATTTTAACAAAAGTTCCGAATTCACTTAACTTTCTTCTTATAAATATGAATAATTATTTTATTAAATATTCTAAAATTATTTTATATAAATTTTACAGTTT
>AYEL01064548.1:0-35332 GCA_000484575.1 Olivierus martensii
GATTTTTATATATAAAAATAATAATCTTTTTTTATTAAATCTTTTTCTAAATTCATTTATAATTTCAAAAACTTAGATTACAGTCATATTAAATGTAAATAATTTTACAATTGGAAAACAAACCTCTTTACTACTACGGGAAGCACCAGAAACATCACCACTGTCAACTGATTTCAATTTATCTTCTCCACCATTTACAGCTGTATCACCTAAAATAAATTATTATTCTATCAAATGTTAAATAACAAAATAAATTCAGCATTAAGATTAATAACTTTTTATTTAAAATATTCAATTATTTTGATATGTCATTGAATGTAAAATGCATTTTACATTTAATAGCATATTAAAAGAATTTATTCCATGAGTTATACACAAACTACAGAAAAGAATATATATGTTTCCATAATTTGATATAATAAAAAAATTACTATATCAAATTATGGAAAGAAGAATAACATTAATTATTGGGTGATACAAAATATTTACGATATGCATATTAACAAACCTATAATATATCTGTACACAATTTTATTATCTGAAAAGAATAATTCAATAACAATGATATATAGACAGTCCTAGATATATGTAGATCTGATATATGTATATCTCTATACTTATGTAAAAATTTCTTGAATAAAAAGCAAACATATATTGATCATGGTGGATAAACTTATAATTCTGATATAACAAATATTTTTCTTTTAATTTCATCATTTATCATATGTACATGTGTTTGATGGGATTACTACATTAGTTTTAGTTAACAAGCCAGGCCTGAATCAGTCCTCTTCTGAAAAACTAAAGGTATGGAACTCTGAACTGAATCTGGCTCCAAAATGGTAAGTAATTGCTTTACTATGTGATTTAGGTGCTTATTCTTTAATATAACTATTTTTAATACTGTATCAAAAAGATGTAACTAAGATATTATTTTAATACTGTATAGGATATGATCTGACATACATTTTGATTTACAAAACGTTTCGCTAAACCATCCATTTGCTGCTGTTGACATGATTAGATGCAAAATGGTGGAACAAAAAACGATAAAAACAATATAAATAAAATTCAATCCTGAGTTATGCAGAGATTGCAAAAGCTGATCTATCACAGATCAGCTTTTTGTGTTTATTGAATAAAAATAGGTGCCTCTAATGATGGGTCCTAAATTTTCCAATTGATGAAATTTCTTTTTAAATTCTGTTCTAAAGACAAAAAATGTGAATGGATTGTATTTGTAGAAATGGGACTATTCTTTATTGAATTTTATTGATTCTGCTTTCTATTTCTATTATATTTTAGTAATCTTATTTTGATTTTGGAATGAGATAAATGTATTTTTGAAATTTTAAGTTAAATATAAAATTTTAGTATGATGAATTGTAAAATTCATAAAATTGAGAAAATTTGCCGATAATACAAAAATTTTGATTAATTCTGTTAAATATAGAATATTTTTATTTATTTGGTCATTTATCATTTTACTTTTATAGATAATTTAGTAAAATACAAGAAAATCCTAATGTAAACAACTCCAGACAATAAAAAGGGGCATGACATTTTTATTTTTTTTATGGCAGCCATTTGTTTTGCGGGAACCACAGCCAAGCCTACTTTACTGCACTGCATGTGGTATTAGGTGTAATGTGTTAACAAAGCCATTTATAAAAGAAAAAACTGAGCAGTACAGCACTAGACAAAAATAAATCTTTATTATACAAAGAAACATTTTCAACCACTGTCAACTGGTTTACATCAGCTTTGGTTGTCTGCTGCACAGAGAGCTGGGATGTTTCTCCAGGTTGTTTGTTGATGTTAGAAAAGCCATTGGATGGTGTCTCATGTTAAACAACATGCCTGTGGGAATAAGAAACATGTTCTTGTAGCTTACATCAAAAACTGTAATTACTGTTATGCAATACAATTACAGATCATAAATGTATTGTATAACAATATTTACAGTTGCAACCAAAGCTGATGTAGATCAGTTGACAGTGGTCAAAAACGTTTTTTTGTGTAACAGAGATTTATTTCTGTCTAGAGCTGTACTGCTCAGTTTTTTCTTTTGAAATTTATCAGTTCCATAATCAATTCAATTATTTATTGAATAAAACTTATATTAAATTAATTTCATTAAAATAATGCATTAGTTAATTGATTTTATTAATACAAATGATTAATATATAATTTTATAGCTAATTTATTTACAGTAAATTTAGTTAAAATAATGTTGAAGGTGTCAAATATTTAACATGAATATAATTATCACAATATTACACTCACTGGCACGTTTTGGCTTTCGTTCTGATTGTGCTCTACGTTGAAAATATTTCTCACGTTCTTCTTCAGCAGCTATATGTAGCCATGCAAATCATGCAACAACATGCAAAAGCAGAAAAAATAAAAAAAAGCAAATTTATTCAATTTCTTACCTTCTACTCTCTGTGATTCAGAAGCATCTGAGAGCATTAAATTTAAAGATATATTAATTAATTGTAAGTTTTTATTCAAAATACATTTAATATTTTACCTTTAATTATGTATTGAAATTTCTGAGAATAATTCTATAATTTATTACTATTTAAATATAATCTCAATATATTTAATCTCTTCAAAATAAAAACATTTAATAAATAAAATTATAATAATAAAAGCCAAAAAGCATTTTACTACAAGCAAAATTAAACAATTTTCTTAGAACCTTTAAATTATTGCACTATACCTTCAGCAGCTAGCCGAGCAGAGAGAGATCTGTGCACAGGACCACCAGCTTTCAGTCCTGTGAAGGATTGAAACATGCAACAACTTAACAAAAACTGACTGCAAGCAAACTAATTAAATGCACTGTTTAACTCTAAACAAATAAAAATATTTCAATATTCAATATTAATTAATTAATATTGAATATTAATTATCTTTATTAAATTGCTATTAATTATTTTTTTATTAAATTGCTTTATCCAAATTAATGAATTAATTTGGATAAAGCAATTTTTTAATTAAAGTGCAATTTTTCATATTAAAAATATTTATGGCAAAATGTATAATTGTTTATTGTATTTGATTTCAAAATTTGTAGAGAGTATATCAGAATTTACATTATGGGATATAATTTATCAATACTGAAAGTTATATATATTTGAGTTTTCAGTAAGTTTTCTGCAAGTTTTTAATGTAAAAATGAATAAAATATGATCTCATTATCCTATTGAAAACTCCCTTAAATTTGGCCAAACCAACATAGATTAAAACAATATGTACTGATAGTATTAGAAAAAAAAATGAAAGCAAGTTGTAAACATTAATAAATATTATACAAAGGAATAATAAGATATGGATATGAATAAAATATAATGAGAAAATGAGTATTTCAATGAAGTAAGCTGGATAGCCAAGTCTAATATAATAGTTATGTGACTCATCGACCTGGAAGTTAGCAGTGACAATAGTTAAATTGCAGATTGTATAAACTGAGTATACAATCACAGTGCTTTGCTGGAATTTTATACATAAGCTAGAAATGTCTCCAATAGCAATGATAACACCATTAGTAAGAAGTAAAATAGTCCATTGTTCATGCTGTCTTTGTAACTATATTAATGAGAAGTAAATAAATTGCAGCTAATAATTTAATAATTGTAAATAACATTTTCATTAATAATAGACAAAACTGATAGGAAAAATAGTAACAACAACAAAAAATTGATCACAATAACTAATATACAGTATGCTGATAAGTGACAAGGATGATGGATGCAATAAAATGATAAGCATATTCACTGAAGAGAGGTAATGTCACAACACTCACAAGATGAGCAGCCAGAGAATAACTGGTGACTAACTAAGTCACATTTTCATAGTCATAATTCAAAGTATCAATTAAGTTCATTTATATATCATTATGCTGTAAATTTGATATACTAAGAATATGAAACATTGCTGTATATCATCAATCACTAATGACTGCTACTATGGAATTTATAGAAAAATGAATATAAGTAAATTTGAATAAATTAAAATTAAATATAAAGAAAAATAATCAGTCCTCTTGTGGAGTAATTGGAAAGATTAAATCCTTTACAATAATAAGACTATCTTTTATTCGTGATTTACTTTATGATGTAAAATTGACTAATATTCAACAAAACAGTTTTAACTAAACCTTCTCTTATGAAGAAACTTCAAAGAAATGATATAACAGTAGCAGTAGAAAACATACTGTCAAATTCAACAAACCAAAAATCATACACAAGATACTTGAAGTATCCAACAGTTTAGATTTATTTAGTTTCCTGGGCAGACTTATTCCTATCAAATAAAACGAAAATTTAGTATTTTGTTACATTAGATTTTCTCAATCACTTTCTAATTTAATTAGTATTGGGTCTATTACATGTAGTTAAATAAAAAACTAATACAAATTCTTTCTGAATACTGCAGATTTGTATTTCACACTGTCGATTATTAAATAGTTGGAATAGATTAACTACATTTTTGCTGATTTATTTTACAATTTCATGTAAGTGATTAATTGATAATATAGAAAGGATCCTCGAGAAAATATAAAACTGCTTACAATTGTTTACATAACAGTGTTATACAATAATAAATTCTTCCCTCTTTGCACTGTCCATTGTTATATAATCTTATATATTCATGCAATTCTTGACTTTACAAGTTAATTCATTTTTAGAATGTGCTCATAAAATAAGCCAAATTTACATCATCACAAATAAATCATGGACATGTTAATTTATTTAACTAAGGCTTCCAAAATTAATAAAATAGTTGATAATATAATTGCCCTAAGAAATCATGCTGTTACAAAACAGATTAATGCAATATATAGAAGAAATTCTATACTTAAGATTATTATTTTAAACATAAGAATGCATTATATTTTATTTGATTATTATTATATAGTGCAACCCAAATGTTTCAGAATGGTCAAATAGTTCAAAAAATATGCATTTTATGAAGAAATATTTTAGACAAAAGTTATTTAGTTTTTTAAGATGGCATTATCTGTTTCATCATAGATGGCATTGTTGATCAATCACTGTCCAAAAGTCAATTCAATTTTGTTTTAAATGGGAATCCTCATTTTTTATTGCATATTCTAATTTTACTCAAAAAATTACAAAAATTTTATATGAAATATTTTTTCAAAAAATACACTTATCACAAGATATCAACAGCTGAAGTTATTATATCTTCAATGAATTTCACTAAAAAAGTTCTGAAAGTTCCAGAATTGTTTTAAATGTTAGGTATCAACTAATTGGTGAATATCACCAATTAGTTGATACCTAATCCTTTCCATATTCCTTTCTTTTGTGTGTGTGTGTGTGTGTGTGTGTGTGTGTGTGTGTGTGTGTGTGTTTTTTACAAGAGCTTGTGTGTGTGTGTGTGTGTGTGTGTGTGTGTGTGTGTGTGTGTGTGTGTTCTTATTAATGTGTAGAGACATAATTGTCATCAATATGTCTTTGGAATAGTGTATGTGTGACGTGTGTGTGTGTACGTGTGTACGTGTGTGTGTGTGTGTGTGTGTGTGTGTGTGTACGTGTGTGTGTGTGTGTACGTGTGTGTGTACTTTTCTGTTATCTGGGCGCAATTGTCGATTCGTATGTGTGTGTGTGTGTGTGTGTGTGTTGTTTGTTTGGTGTGTGTTTTTGTGTGAGAGAGAGAGAGAATGAGATAGATGAAGGGTATTGATAAAATTAATTTCTTAAAATGTTCAAGTTGTTATCCTTTCACTGTTTGACAATGTAATAAGTGATTATAAAATTTAATTTATCATTTTCTATATTTCTTCATAATTCTACTAGCTGTAGATTTACTGATATTAGTTCCTGAGCCATTTTTGAAAGAGACATATGAAGATATTCAATAATAGTTTGCAAAACCTCTACAGCTTGATAATCATTGGATGCAATTTTTAGTCTCCCAGATTTTGATTAGTCTTTAACTGAATCTGTTCTATAAAATCATGATACTGTTCATTGAACAATAATTTTGAAATTGGAGCACAATCAGGATATGTATCATTGAATAGATTAGCAACTACTTCATAAGTTCTAATTTTATTGTGGAATTCCCACATAAAAACAGTAATTCTTTTTCTTACAATTAAATACATTTTTAACCAAAATAAAAAATGCATGGATATTGTCACAGAGGATTGTCTTCACAATAATGGTATTAGAACTCTAAATTTCTCAAGTCATTCAATATCTTGTGATAAATGCATTTTTAAAAAATGTTAAGATAAAAAGTTTTGTATTTTTTTGCATATAATTAAAGTATGCAATAAAAAATGGGGGTTCCCATTTAAAAAAATTGAATTGACTTTCAGATCACCATTAACAGTACTATCTATGATGAAACAGATATTGCCATCTTATGCATCTTTTGAAACCAAATAACTTTTGCTAAAACATTTTTTCATGGAATGCATATTTTTCAAGATATTTGACCCTTTCAGAACACTTGGGATGCACTGTATAATGTTTATCAATAGATGCATACCAATTTTATTGCTTTAAATAATACAAATTATTAATTTTACATAATAAAAATTTGACTGATGGAACCATCGAGTTCATTATAGAATATAATCTGATGGGAAAATGTCATTCACTATTGCATCTTTTCCTTAATCAATCAGCTACTAAATGATGTTTGTAACTAAACCTATATATTCACAAATCTATGGAATTTATATTTTCTCTGAAATTAATATTCTGTACACAGTACTTAAAATTAATTACACTCTAAAAATGTTTATTCTTCTCTTAATTTATTTTTATTTTATAATGAAATTTAAAGAAACTGAATTTTGCCAATAAATAGTTTTAATAAAACAAGAGCAAGCTTTTATTCTAAACATACAAGATAAAATGAAATATTTTGTGTGTGATATTTTGAATTTTTTGTTTAAGAAAAATACTTTTTTATATATCAATTATATATTAGAGTTAAACAAGGCAAAACAATAATAAACCAAAATAAAAAAGCAAAAAAAATAATTAAGCAAGCATTTTTGTTAAACATAATTTAAAAGAAACAAAAAATTGAATTTGAGTAATTTTAACATTGTTAAGTTTAATCTATAATTAAAACTGAATAAAATTTTTACCTTCTTCATCAGAATATGGTGAAGTTGGTGAGAGAGGAGGTGATTTTGATTCTTCTAAAGAACTACTAACAACTTGCGGCTCTGTTATTGCAACAGGTTCCATTAATAACGGTTTTATTTCGTCAGGTATTTCATCTTCCACTAAAATTTTATGAGTATTTTAATAATTTAAAACTTAATGAATTTTCTTAAAGTAATTTTGGAGTAATACCTATTTCTCCTCTCTGCTTTCTTTCAACTATATTTTTATATTCTTCCAATTCTTGATCAGTTATATTATCAAAAGGATTTTTGCTGTAAGCACTTTTGTATACCATAGCATTATGTTGAAAATCCCTTTGGATGATTCCTTTAGATGCTGCACCAACAAGTACAACTTGATCACCTGTGCTACTTATATTAGCATCCTAAAAATTCAATGAATGAAGATTAGAGACAGCAAAAAAAATTATTGAAGTATATAAAATTGTCGAAATATATATACCTGCATTTTACGGATTTCTTCCCAAGTAACACCATCTAATATTTGTGACTGAGGACCTGCTGTTATTTTAGCAGCCATTCTGTTTTCTTTTATCTATAAATATTTTAAATTCAGAAATGTTGTTACTAAGAAATTTAATAATTTTAATCATATATTAATACCTCTTGTTGTTTTTTCTTAAATTCTTTTGGATCAGTACTCTTAGGAATAAATTGGTGTGTACTATTTATTTTAACTGGAGTACTATGA
The DNA here is from genome assembly GCA_000484575.1 of Olivierus martensii. NCBI lineage: Eukaryota > Metazoa > Arthropoda > Arachnida > Scorpiones > Buthidae > Olivierus > Olivierus martensii. The sequence goes on from AYEL01064548.1 coordinate 7,875, forward strand.
GATGGAGAACCTTCTTGCACCCACTATGAAATAAAATAATACAATATATAATTAAACAGATAGATATAAATAAAAGCAATAAGATATACATTAGGTGAGTCATGCAACATAAAATATTTAATATATTTAATTTTTTATCTTCAGAAAAATTTTAAAACACAATTTAATCATATAAGTCTTGTGTAACCTTATATAAGAACATTTTATTGTGTGCCTTCACTTATTATTGTTTATAAAGAATCAATCTATTAATAATGATTCACTCATTTTCCTAAATATCTGTTATACATATAACTACTGACATCTTTCCTACATATAAGATTTTTGTTCAAATATTAAAATGTTTTGAAAATATTTTTTTTTTTTACAAAACAATTAGTTTTGTAATCATATAGTGTTTAAATATATAAACTGCTTAATATATAGTGCTTTAATGACTGATATAATATATATATATATATATATACAAAATGAACAAACAATTGGGTGACCATATTCTAAAAGCCAAAATAAGATATCAATTATCCAAATTTGAAAAATGTTTTTAAATTTGGGCCTCTCAAGAGTTAACTAAATATCTATAATTGGAACAAGAGTAAAATTTTCCAACACAATGATTATTTTATAAAAGAAAATTTAACAATTTCAAGCAAAATAACAAAACATAATTATTGAAAATATAAAATCATCTTATATCTATTTTTGATTGCTTGTTTGTGTGTGTGTTGAGTAAGATTCTAAATGGTAAAAGTTATGATTACTATACATCAGTGGTTTTCAAACTTTGTGTGTCTGCACCCACCAATTTTTTATGAAAAAAGGATGTCCCTCATTTTCATAACAGTAATTTTATAAATACTTTCTACTTACAATTTAATACTACAAAACAATATACTATATTTTATATAAATAAAGTTCTTATACATAAAATATATATATTTATTATGGTATAATAATTTTTAATACAATTAAATAAATCATATAAAAACACGAAAAATAGAATATATGTTTAATACAACATAATATTTAATGCAATGAGTGGGCTTGTTTTTCAGCACAAATTCTCTCAATACAGTAAAATGTTTCTGAATATATCAATATATGTACTGTATTTATAACCCTTTTGCTAATTCATTTTTTTCGACACAAATTTGAATTTATTTTTTGTTTGTTTATCTCAAAAATGATATCTTTGTTAATTCTTATGCGCCCCCTTGCAATAGACTCATGCCCAACAGTTTGGAAAACACTTCTATACATGGTACAATTCTTTTTGTCAATATGACTTCAATGATTCGGGCTATTCCATGATTTTTTAAAATAGGTATTCTAAAAAGAAATATGATGATAATCCAGCAAATGATGAAATTTAATAACTTAGTCAACATATGGTGAGATGTATTAAAATTCTTCAGCTTGGAAATTTTGATTTCTTCTGACAGCTTAATATTTTGCAAAATGTATATTTTCCCCACACTCATATACAGTACATTTAATTTTGGAAATACTAAATTATTGAATAATCCAGATATTGACAAAATATTGCAGTTATCCAATAGATGCATGATATAAAAATTCTTCCCTTTCTAAGTAGCTTCACTATTTGTCAGTATATTAATGACATCTAATTACATTGTTAATTATATCAGGAATGTATGAATAGATATCTGATCTTCAGTCATTTTGAGAAATAGTCACCTCCCATTTAATAATCTTGGTTACTATAACTCTATTAGAAAATTATACACACTGAACAGGTAATCAAACTTTTCATAATTATGCAACTTTTTTGTCAAGATATTGTATTATAGTAATGTGAAAAATTAAGCAATTCAACTTTTTCAGATTGTGATTAATAGAGGCATAGATTGTTTAGTTATTAATTTTAAATGAACTAGATAAAATTATCATCTGGTTCTGATTTTATTGCATTTTATTTTATAATTGTCTATATTCATACATATCTATATGAATATAAATAAAAGTCATATAAATAATTATAAGTAGTTTTTAGTTTATGAACTAAAAACTAGTTTATGGTTTGTTTTTTCAAAATTATGAAGTATCAAAAAGTTGAAAATACAAATCTTAATTGCAATAAATAAATGCTAAATATTCTTAAAAAAAGACATTTCAAATCACATATGAAGCTATACAATACTGTGCAACAAGGTTTGTAGCAAAAACTGTCATCTGCTATGAAATCAGAAAAATAAAAATGATGGCCAATAAGTGGAAACAACATTCTCTCTAGTTTTGTCAGTATATAATTTGCATTCCTGATTTCTGCTTAAAGCAATAGTTCATTTATATTAAAGATCAATTACTCATTTGTTACTAATAATGAAAAATAAAAATGCTTTAACACACACATGACAATTTCTTTATCGTAATAATTTGTATAATTCAAAAATATTCATTTAAAATGTGTGTATAGGAATGCATAGTAAGTGTTAAAATAACAATAGTATAATGCTTTTAAATATTAATTTTTTAATTTATTCTATAATTAATATAATAAATTAAAAAAATCGGTCTTTAATTCTATTAATTAAAAGACAGTGGTACTTGAAATAATTTATCATAATTTGATTTTAAAGGCTATATTTTCATTTCTTTATATAAATAATTCATTATTTAATCATAAATTATTAATTGTATTGGCCTTTAAATATACAGTGGTCAAAATGCATTGTTTAGAACAGAACTCCTTATTTTAACATTATGTGTAGGAGAAACTGATCCTTGGTTTAATAGTTCTTACTTAATAAGCAATTTCCAGATCCAAATTAACTCAAAGTTAGGAACTATCTACATATAAGAAACATACAAGCACAAGTTACTTTTTATGAAAAATAAGTCTTAAAAAAAAATGTTTGAGGATCAGATAAAAAGCTACACTTTGGAGATTATTGATATAGAGGATTATTAATGGAAGATTTTTAAAGTTTAGAAAACTGTCATCAAAATTAATGAAACTTTAGGTAATTTTAATTTGAAAGTTTAAACTTGATTCTAACAGCATTTATAATAAAATAGCTTTCAAAATTTTTCTAAAAGTAAAAATGAATAAGATATTGTTACATGACTCATTCATATAACAGGAATGAAAACAAAATGTCTCAAACAATATGAATTACAATTTCCTCTATTAATATTAAGAAAGGAATTTTATATTTCATTTCTATAATAAAATTTCAGTCAATTTTTAAATTTTTGTATTAAAAATGAATTTTTAAATTCATTTTTAATATACTAACTTTATAACTTTATATAAACTAAATGTCAACTCTTGAAAAAATAATACAATGTAAGAAAAGCTACTTTATCTTGAAAAATTAGCATATTAAAAAACAATATTATTTCTATGGTTGTTCAGAACTGCACTATTAATAGAGACAAGATGTATGGCACAATAGTGCCAACAGTCTAATGCTATTATGAAGTTTTGAAAATCTTACAAATTTTGAAATAAACTATTGAAAATTCTTAAAAATATTTGTGATATAACATGAGATCAATCAGAAATTTTTAATTTTCTTTAATTTTAGAAATACAAATGTGATAAATAATATATAAATAAAGTACAGTATGATCAAAGAATAGTTCACTAAATGAACAAGAAGCAACAATAGCCTATTTTCTAGTTATTAATTTTTACAGGCAACAAGTTTTTGATTAGTAAAATTTATGTAAAAAAATTTAATAAAATTTTTTTTTTATAGTAGCTGAACACAATAGCATTTTATAGATAGTGGGCTGAAGTCAATGGTATAGCCTAGTGGTGAGCAAACTTTTCTGACTGCGGACCACACGTAAAAAAATTTTTCTTTCATACATGAGGTAATCATAGTAGAAGAAAATACTGTGATCATGCCGAAAACCAACGATCTGTTTTCAACGAATTTTCACAGCCACTCCCTACCACTACTATTGCCTCAATATCCGTTGCCCCAATAGGTTATATATCAGAAAGTTGAATGGGACACACTCCAGATTTTTTTAAAGGGGGCATTTTAATGTACAAAATCTAAATTTAGTTAAATACTTATGTTGCTTTTTTATGTAATTTAATATTTTTGTGGTAAAATTTTTAAAAAATCTTACACTTGTGCACGAACCGCAGGCCACACAAATAGTCATGATGGGCCATAGTTTGCCCATCACTAGTATAGCCCAAGAGAAGTATGAAGTAAGATGAAATGCAACAAGTCTAGTAAAGACACAAAAGTGTACTTATTATAGAAGCAGATAATATTGCTAGTATGAAAGTAGAAACATGTATTTTTATTTGTGTGTGATGTAATTTGCAATTTTTATCATCATTTAAAAATATGCAAAGTTTACATTTGCATGAAGGTGCTCATAAGGCTTAGTGTGGCCCTGTGATTGTTTAAAGAGCTTATGACAAAGAAAAGCTATATCTCTACTTATGTAGAGATTCAAACTTGCCAAAAAAATATACATTGATCAAAGCAGATAAAGCTAAAATGCAGAGATATGAACATTTTTTCATTTATCATTATGTACACATGGCCTTATGTGCTTATTAGGTTAGTTTTAATTAATGAGCTAAGCCTTTTTGAAAACTGGAAGTTAAAACTGTGGGAAACTGAACTGAATTTGGATCCTCCAAGATGGTAAGTGACTACTTCACCCATGGCCATCTGGCCAACTTATATGCTTATTCTTTAATATAAGTATTTTTAATTTTACATCTTTGTGACACATTAGAATTATATACAGTATGTTCCAATATATGTATGTTTCAACTTAAATAGGATATCACTAAACAATTAATTTATATAAATCAAGATTTTCTGTATTTATTCAAATTTTAGAGAAAACTAGCCAAAGCATATTTTAAATTTTAGACTTAGAAATATCTACTAAAATTTCAATATAACAACTATCTAGAAATTAATAAAAGAGCCAATGAAAGCTAAAAAGTAACATTTTGTCAAACTTTATATTCTGATATATTTATGATAGCTAAAAAAGAAAAATTATTTAAAGAATTAATTATGATTAGCGTATATGAAATATTTGCTTTGCTTTAATGAATGTTTGGTGTTTTATTTATTTATGCATTGTTTTAACATTGTATTTTGCATTTACAGCAATGAAACTTATAATAAATGTTTTTAATGTTTATTGATAAAGCCAACATTTATAAAATAACTTCTTAATGTAACAATACAAAATCAAAAACTTATGAAATAAAAATATTTTAGCAGTGCTCTTTAAGAATGGCAGGTTCATTATTAGTGCATAAGAATTTTTCTTGTATATAGGCACTCCTCAATTTATAAACATTCTAATTATGAACATTTGTAAGTACAAATGTGAAAGTTCATTTTCAAATTTCAGTAAATTTCAATTGTCTTCAATACTTTAAACATTATAATAACAGAATAGTCTAACAAGCAATATAAAATAAAACTATACAGTTATTTAATATATTACAGCAATATTTGAAGATGACAGTGATTAAACCAAAATCTCTTGCTTTAAAATTGGAATTTTTTATTAAAAATCTGTGAAATAAGATACTTCTAACTAGTCCAATTATGAATGAAAAAATATATTACAAAATATTATATATAAAACAATTTCAGTAATTTTGGGGGGACACAATAATAGTATCTAAGATATATAATAAACTTTCCTATGAATTAAGTTCATAACATGAAGTGCTGCTGTAATTGTTATTAAAACTTTCTGATTTCTCAAATTTGTTTTCATTTTGATTTGATTTTTAAATGGATCAATTTTTACAAGTTTTATAATGAAATAGGAATAAAAAATATAAAATTAATATATGATTAATATAATTTTCAACCTACAAGCAAACTAAAATACAAGAAAATAATAAAAATACAAGAAAAATATCTATAGAATAAGAATGAAGCTATTTTTAATATAACTTCACTCTTTTTTATAGATATTTTCTTGTATTTTTGTGTATAACTGATGATAGTACAGAGTACAGAAAATGTTCATATTTAATAAAGTTGTTTTGAATATTTACTGCAGAAAGTGCTGAATTTTAGACTTTAATTATTTATCCTATATCTCTTGCATATCACTTAAAGAACCATATCACAACTTTATAATAATCATAATTTGCAGTAACATTTTTCTAAAATTTTTTATTTCTTATAAACTGCTTGCGATTCTTTAAACAACATTAATTCTAAATTTATAATCAAATTACAATATTTAGGACTTTGAAGAACAGTTGACTGCTTACATTAGATTAGATTGAATAAAAGGCATAAGATCACTGGGTAATAAAGTGATTTATGTGCATCCCCAATAGAAATCTTCTTTTATATATAAAAACAATATACAGGTTGACATTCAAAAATTCGGCAACCAAAAATCCAGATTATTCAGTATTCCAGTATGAATTTCAGGAGCATATTTTCAAATTTCCCCGCACTGTCGCGCCACTGTTTTCTGGAGCTGCGGGCATGTTTTTAAATTCAACACTCTCCACCACTGATGTACATCTAAAATGATGTCATAACAATTTATCGGTGGATGCTAAAGCAACTGTTTTTAAATTCCACACATGCACATCAAGATGGCTGACTGTTTGGATGTTATTTTATCATCTGCTTCTAGTCAATTTTTAATATCAACATAGGAAATTATATTTTCAAATGCAAAAAAATATCTGTTGTATAACTATCAACAGACAGGCATAAGACTGATTCTCCAATCTTTAGATTTATTTTTTGCATGGAAGCAGCCATCTTAAAAAAATGACGTCAAAATCTGTATCCACCAGCGTCAACCAAACAAATATATGGTTGATGTGGTGAGTTAGTGTTGAATACACCAGTGATCACTGATGAATTTATAAACAGTTTAACAAACATGGTTTACATCACTGGTGGAGTGTGTTGAATTTATAAACATGCCCTGCTGTTGATGTTTTGATGTACACCATTCTCAGTTGTTTGGTGTTGCTTGCCACACTAACACGTAGCTCTGCTCATTCCTTCTTTTCTTTAATATTTATTTGCTGTTGTTTAGCCCAATTATGGATTCAGCAAAGAAGAAATGTGGCATAAAATGTAAACATTGTGCGTTATCGATCACAGAGAAAGTGAAAATACTAAAAAACTTAGTAACGGTGTGTCCGTGCAAATCATTTGTGAAATGTACAACTGTAAATGTGGTAATTTTCTATTAAATATATGCAGCATATATAAACCTTCAATTATCTGACATATTCAAAAATCCACCACTCCTCAGGTTCCAAGGTTGCCAGATTTTTGAATGTCTACCTGTATTTCTTAATGGAATTTTAAAACGATCTTCAGTACAGGAAACTGCAATTCAAAAAGATTAAACCTCAAATTTAACCCAGAATGGGATATATTTTAATAAATGGAAAAGAATTTCATTTCCATCTTGATATCATCTGCAACTGATACCGTCAATCTCCATTAAGATAATAGTGCTCTTAACAATCCTTAATTAATCTTAAGCTGTGCATGTAAATTTTAACTATTTTAAGCAATTTAATATAAGTAACTTTCTAATGTTCTGTGAATATAAATCCAAAATAAAAGCTTTTTACCCTAAGTCAAAAACTGAATTTTCAATAGGAGGAATACTTAATAGATATTACCTTCTTTTAAAAATATAATTTTTAAAAGAATTATTAATTAAAAAAAATTTTAAAAGATTGTCAGATTTTTGAATGTCTACCTGTATATAAAATAGAAAAGAGTTAAAATAATGCATACATACCAACTTCTCTACTTATTGTATGCAATGCTTCTCGACTAGAGTCATCTCTTCTTTGTCTATGAAGTTTTACTAAGATCATTACAGTTGTCAAAACAAACATGCCTAAACCAGCCAGGCTAGTTATGAGAATGAGAGTATTAGTTCCAGCATTGCTAGAACTAGTCGGTTTTGGAAAATAATAATTTGGAGTCATGGTTCTCCACCAGCTTGCATCTTCAGGATTAAGGGCACCTTTATTATTACCTATAAGAATTTTCTTTATAACATCAAATAATAAAAGTGGATTATAAAAGTATTTAAGTTACCAAAACAAGCTGCTTCATCTGTTCCATCTCCACAATGATTAAATCCGTCACATCTCAAAGCATGTTTTATGCATCTGCCATTAGCACATTCAAAATCTCCTGTTGTATAACAATCTGAAAGAATAAAAATTAACAAAAATTAAAAAGCATATCTGGAATTATTCATTATATTATATATTCTGGAATTCAGAAAAAAAGTTTTTTTTTAAATTATATATCTTAATTTTTACCATCGTATCTAAAAGACACATAAGTAATAGCTAAATGAGATTTGTTTCCAAAAAACCCTTTTAAGCGAACATAAAATCCAGTTGAAGATGGAACTTTTTCCGCAGAGGTAATGATTCTACGGATAGTTGTGTATGATACCCCTGTAGCAGTTTCTGTCTCTTTCAATGCAGCATAGTTACTCATTGTTGGCTCCTTTTTTCAAATATAGTTGTAAACATTATATATGATCGTCCTACATTGACTTTTAATAGGCTTTCCACATTTCAACGATATCTCCGCCATTACTATAGTACAGTAGTAGAACAAGTGCATCATGGGTAAAATCCACACAAAGCATATTGATGAGAAGACTTACTGCGCATGTCAAAAAGATCGGCCAACTTATGTGGAGTGGACGGCCATGCGTCACAAAAAGTAACAAAAACATCACTAAAGTCGCAACTGTGTTAAAAGACCACCGTAATGCGAGCTGCAGGTTGATAGAAGAACTGACTGGAATACCAAAAACCATTGTACAATGCATTCTTAGGAACGAATTAAAGAAAAGGAAGCTGTGCACGCGTTTTGTTCCTCATGTGCTAACTGCGGAACAGCGACAGTAACGAGTTTCTCATGCACGTGACTTGCTGGAAATGATTGAAACACAGCCAAATTTTCTTTAATCCATTATTATGGGTGACGAAAGTTGGTGTTTCGCGTATGATCCAGAAACGAAACGCCAAAGTGCTGAGTGGGTCAGCGAAAATTTGCTGCAACCAAAAAAATTGCATTTTCAAAAATCAAAACAATGTTGGTCATTTTTTTTTACTCCAAAGGCATCATCCACAAAGAATTTGTCCCTCAAGGTACTACTGTTAATGCTGCATTCTACCAACAAATTCTGGATCGCCTTCGCAAAAGAATTGCGTGTGTTAGACCTGAGTTGTGGAGAGATCGTTCTTTTTTCCTCTTGCACGATAACGCACCAGCTCATACCGTGGCAATTAACACCCAATTTTTGGCCAAAAAAAATGATTCCTGTGCTCAGCCACCCACCATACTCGCCTGATTTGAGTCCCCCTGACTATTTCCTGTTCCCTAAATTAAAGATGGACTTGAAAGGGGACCATTTTGCGACGATAGATGAGATACAAGAAGCCGTGACAACGAGGTTAAACAGTATTCCAAAAGGTTTTTTGACAGCCATGAAAAAATTGAAAGATCGTGCAAACATGTGTATTACTTCTAATGGAGACTATTTTGAATAAAAAATTTGTTGAAAAAATTTTTGTAATTTTTTTGCGTCTTTTATAGCCACAGTCTTAAAACTTATGGGACGCACTGTGTATACTCTATTGAAAAAAACCTATTTCTGATTCCTAATAAAATACAGTTCTCACACTCAGTATTTAATAGCAAAGAAGATAGCTGTTTTATACATGCCTACCTTATTTTATTTATTTTTATGTTTTTATTTTTGTCATCAACCACCTTTGTAGCCATAGATGAAAACTAGCATGAGACATAACAGATCCAGCGTAAGCCACTTTCAACATTTCGAAAGTTTCCATTGCACTTTTGCCGGCTTTGAAAGAGAATTTAATCGCAACACATTGTTCTCTATTTTTATTCATCGCAAAATTATGACAGTAACTACCTTGATATTACCATGCACTACTAAACAGTTTCATGTAGTCCGATGGACTTGAAACTTCATATAGGAAGAAAGGAAGGCTGTAGTAAATAGTTCCCAAGATTTCATGAAGATAACTAGTAGTAATACCGATTTTATTTATAGCCACAGTCTTAAAACTTATGGGACGCACTGTGTATTCATGCTATTGAGAAAAACCTACTTCTGGTTCCTAATAAAATACAGTTTTCACACTCAGTATTTAATAGCAAAGAAGATAGCTGTTTTATACATGCCCACCTTATTTTATTTATTTTTATGTTTTTATTTTTGTCATCAACCACCTTTGTAGCCATAGCAACTTAATATTATTCTATGTTGATTAAAATTTAAATTTATAAATAACATTCTATTCTTTGTATAATCTGAAAAGGGCTATAAGCCAAAAACATTTGTTCAATTTTATTAAAAGTTTCTTACTGCTAAAAGTGCTTATTTATTAAAGGTTTAATTGTGTTTATGTAGTAGAAGCAGTTTATAGTCAATTAAAGTACCAGTGTAAAATAATTTCTATTTCTACTGTTTTATGTATTTTATGTATTTTTTTTTACATAAACTTGGGAAAAAATTATAATTCTTTTAAAATTTTTTTTAATTAATAATTCTTTTAAAAATTATATTTTTTGTAGCCATAGCAACTTAATATTATTCTATGTTGATTAAAATTTAAATTTATAAATAACATTCTATTCTTTGTATAATTTGAAGAGGGCTAACAAGCCAAAAACATTTGTTCAATTTTATTAAAAGTTTCTTATTGCTAAAAGTGCTTATTTATTGAAGGTTTAATTGTGCACTGATACTTTGTTACATATATTCTTTAATTTCCAAATAAATATTAAAACTGAATATAAATGTTTTAAATTTAAATATATGTATTACAATTTATAACACATTTATCTCTAAATATAATATATTACAATATTTATTTTTTGAAAATTAAGCATAAGCATTTTATATTTTATAAAAATTTTTTTAGTCAGATATATAAAATTAATCATTTTTACAGCATGACTTCATGTTTGTTCTTTTGCAGTGCACTGCAAGTTTTCAGTTGATTTAAAACCTGTTCATAATAAAGGGCATTTATTCTTGTGTGGGCAGGAACAAATTCAGGGTGTACCATGCCTTTGTTGGCAAAAACAGGTTCAACATGACCTTGACATTTGATCTAGACATTTAAGCCTTCTTTAGTTTTGGAGATTCTTTTGTGTCCCATGAAGATGATTGCACTTTGATCTCAGGATTATATCTGTACATCATGTTTCATTTCCTGTAATGATCTTGGCCCAAAAATTTGGATAATTGCTAGCTTTCTTAAACAATTCTGAAGCAACCTTTATTCAGTTTTCTTTCTGTTCTTTAATCAGCATGCAAGGAACAACCTCCATACTAGTTTATCTCATGCCAAGAATGTCAGTCAAAACTAAGTGGACTGAATCATAAAAAATGCGAACCTCACTGGAAATCTACCTCCCTGTTCGTAAGAAGACTTAATAAGTAAGTAATATATAAAAATATATATCCATTTTTCTCAAAAATCACCTGAGATAATTAGCCATTAATCCAGTAAAATCCACTGACATGTATACATTTAATATGGTAACTGGCATCTGTCAACAACTGAATCTCTACATGTCATGAAAGTGGAATGAAAAACAGTATATAAAAAGTTAAAAAGTTCTGATTTAGTTAATACAGATATTGCAGATCGAATTACAGTTGATGCTTGCTAGTTAGCAACTGGTCATGTGCTGTACATAAACTTTATAGTATATGGTCAAAATTTCAATGAAAATGTTGATTGAAATAGATCACAAGATAAAAATAATTACATGTCAAATTATCATTGATTTATTATACCACAAAATTGTATATAAAAATAAATAAGAAAATTTTTACAACTAACAAAATGAACTACTATCTCAGTTAATATTTGTTATAAAAATATTCTTGTAATTATTAAAATTTTATTAAATGGCTAAGAATAAAGATTACAATAACGATATAATCATTGATTTATTCTTCTACACACACAAACACAAACAAATAAAAACAAACAAGTAAACAAACACAGGTACTCCCTTATTTACAATCATTCAACTTATGATAATCCAATCTTACGATTGCTCTTACAATATTCTGAACTTGCCTATTTTCTTAGTATATTGGCTAGAAATACTTTTTCTGTTTTATTAAAAATTTACAGTTGGCCATATCCGTATAATAAAGCAATTGTTATTTTGCATGATTCAGGTTCAATTTTGGATGATTTTACCATCTTGAAGGTGGGTTAATTCCAATTGATTTTATGACCTTGAAGATTCAGGATCAATCTGGACAATTTTACAACTTTATATGATCCAGTATGAGACATTACCTATTATTGCTACTAAAATAACACCATTGACAGTCGTTTCTGATTTATAATTTTTTGACCTTTATGATGGGGTTTTATTCTGATGATTATCAAAATAAAACCCCCATCATAAGGAGAAAAATATTTGTAATTTATTGATTTCAATATTTATTGATTATCTCAATATAATTTTCATTATCCTATCATGTTACAAAAACAATATTCATGCATGAGCTTTCAGTTATAATTATTTTTTCATTTAATTTTTTTATTAGAAATTATTATTATTTACTGAAAAAATACTGATTATTATTAAGTCTTTTGACTATAAAATCTAAATAAAAATTTGTAATAATTATTCTTAGTAAGATTGTGCTATTTATTCAAAAGTATTTTTGACTATTTTCTATGTGTGACTAACTATTTTGAACAAACAGAACAATCTTACTGAGAATGCTTATTTGTTTACTATTATTTAGGTACTTATACTTTTCTATGTTCAAACTCAAGTATTCTTTACTATCAATATAGTCTATTAATTTTTATATAAATAAAAAGGCTACGTTTTATGACCTTCATATATTTATTAGTCCCAAAGTATATCATCAATATAGTATTCAAGTTGACTAAAATTGATTTATGTATAGAAGAAAAACCAAGCACTATGCAGAAATAAAACCTTGGTTTTTCTTCTTTACTCGGATTAATTGCAGAATGTCTACAACTTTAGTGATTTATGTATAATCATTTAATTACTTTTTATATCTATTTTAAAATTTATATTAAAGATAGTTTAAGTAATAATGCTTATTCAAAGATAAACAAGTGTTCTTTTTGTTTCTAATGAAAATGTCTCACTGATGATGGATTTTAATCAAAATATTTTGGGATTTATAAAGAACATGTTTTCATTTGTATCAAGTAAAATAGATCTTAAGTTTGAAGTTTATGAAAATCTATTAATCAAAATGATCACTGATTATTAATATCCAATATCTAATGATGAATAAATAGTTTCTTGACCAAAACTTTTTATCTGATGGATACTAAATATCATACTATTTATTTGTGAGAACTTTTGAAGAAAAATTACTGAAATGAGAAAAAAGGGAGCAATTAAGCAGAGATGATTGCATGTAGAAGGCAATGCCTCAAGCACAGTATATTATTCCACAGCTGATTCATATATAAAAATACCTAGTTATATAAACACATTCATAGATGATTAATTATTTTTTAATATGCTTGTTTTATGATATATAAAATTTTTATTCAGTATTTTTCTTCAAGAATAACAATTTACTATTGACATAATAATTATTTATGAAATGTTTTGTCAGTAAAATATCTTTAAAATTATTTTTTTGGGGGTCTTTACATCCACATTCTGAATGATGATTCTTATTTTACTGCAAATATAAATTTTCTCTATTAACAATATTCAATGACATAAATGGTAGTGCAAGTTATGTGAAATACCCTCAATATAAATAATGAAAATTAAACCCATGAAATAAATTAATAATAGTATTTACATCATGCAAATTCATGCAATTTTAAGATTTTTTTAGTTTCAAGAGAAATGCAATGATAAATCTTTAAAACTGAAATTTATATTCAATCACATTAACAACAAATGTATATTTACAGCTGACTGTTTCGAAAAAATTTAGTAAATAAAATAATAATGATGGACAAACTAATTTTTAATTTGTTGAATAACAGGCAAATCAAAATATGGAAAAAATAAGTTTATAATGCTTAATTATTTTTGTTTTCATTGAATAACTAAATACTGATTCTAACATTTGTATGAAAAAATTCTAGGATTAATATTTTAGATATGCATGCAGAAAACAAATACAAAACTATGCAATATTATCAAATATTTCTGATCAATAGTTCATATTTATACAGGTCATCTTTGATATATAACATCCTTGATTTATGACAATGATGTCAATGGTAAATTCTGTAACTGATCAATGTAATTCATATGCATATCAATTTGTGCATAATGCAATAATGTATCGAAAGCATTCTTTTTATATTTTGTTCTTTTAGTTTTGTGTTTGTTATGTTTATTACAATAATATATAGTGTTTTAATAAAGATCAGTAATAAGAAATCCATAAATTTTGGATATTTCTGATATCCAATCATGGGGTTTTTAAAGTGAATGCCTAGAACCACTTATAAATGTCAAATTGAAAAATATTATATTTAAATAAAGAATACAATTGTGGGGTCGGAAAATCCCCCCCTTTTCCTTTTTCCGCGAATTCGAATCGATATCAAATAACGCTATTGATATAAATTTTAATGACGCAGTTCGATTCGAAAACAGGATATATCAAATTGCTTGATTATTTTACTAGACAATAAATCTTGGAAGGTTTATTCAAGAATCAATTCAAAGTCTAAATGGATGACACCTGAGATATCTGATGATTGTGTAAGAGAGAATAACAACCATCCCCGAAACATCAAATTACAGGTATCTCTCTCTCCGGATTTGTGTCGGGAAATAATATTGTAATTTTAATTCTCTCTCATGTTAAATTATTTGTTAAAATAAAGAAGCTATTGAATTTATTCAATGTTGCTCTCCGCCTCTATCATTCGAGTCGTCAGCCTCATTCGTCGTCCTTGCCCGCGCATTTAACGTGGACCGGGTCTTAGGCCATTTGCCTGTCAATTCCGCTTTTCCGTTCGTCCAGAATTCCACACAATTAATGATAAATTTTATTTCATGATTAGATATATATATAGACAAAACTTTTAGATAAAGCAACAATATAGCAATAGGAGACATTTTTTTATAAAATAAATAAAATACAGTCGAAGCCGGTTATTAGGGAGTCGGATATAAGGGAAATTCGGATATAAGGGACAAATGTGTCTGGTCTTGGCGAAAAACCTATGTTTTGTGTGTATTTTTCGTCGAATATAGTGGATTCAGATATAATGGAAAATTCGGCTATAAAGGAGATAATTTTTCATTTTTCTGTATTCTTCCTTGTGATGACCTACTTTTCATTCTGCTTTACCTCTGCCATCAGTGTAATTTATTTAAAAATAATAAAAACATCATAAAATGCCAATTTGTTGCTTTTTGTATTAATAATTTAAAAA
Source organism: Olivierus martensii (assembly GCA_000484575.1). Lineage (NCBI taxonomy): Eukaryota > Metazoa > Arthropoda > Arachnida > Scorpiones > Buthidae > Olivierus > Olivierus martensii. The sequence continues at coordinate 23,344 of AYEL01064548.1, forward strand.
TTAATGAATACAAATTAAATTAAAATTGTAGTTCCTCTAAAAAGACAAAATCTGCAGGTGGTGCTGTGCCCTAAAAATGGCTCCACCTAATAATTTGTTATATAAGTTCATAGAAGTTTTAGAGTTATACTCCAGTAACCCAAGAAGAAGAAAAAGAAGAGTTATACTTCAAGTTTATGAGATTAAATGACAGGATTTCCGCTCATATAAATGAGCAGAAATCCTGTCATTTAATCTCAAATTTTATTCTAGTATTAATTATTTCCCATTTCATGTATATCACAAATACAATATCCATAACTGGTAATCAAATAATTACACAACTCAAATAACCAATATTCAGTTAAAACCGAAATAACAACCCTAGTTGAAAACTCTTCAATATTTACTTTGCCCACCCGACAACGGGCCAATTTGTTGGGCATTCGGATATAAGGGACAAAAAGTGTAGGTCTTCTCGATTCCCTTATAACCAGCTTCGACTGTACTTGTATTTTGAAATACAGTAAATATCTATATTCATTAACTCTATATATTTGAATTTTTAATTTGCAATAAAAAATCTGTAACCATTTATCTGTATTGACAAGTTAATTAACTGATTATTAAAAAGCATTTTTCCATCTTTTGAAATTAACAGTTTTCAAAATTTTAGCAACTTTTTGTAATTGACTTCTAATTTTAAATATGAATCTGATAAATATTAGCAATCTATTCAAGTTTATTGCAACATAGTATTGTAATTTTATTATAAATTTTATATAAATAATTCTAAAAAATTTGTTATTCAAAGCATTTCTCTTAAAAGCAATATAGATTTTATAAATTTAAATATAGATTTGTAATTGAAATTAACAAAAATATAAGAGAAGTAAAAAAAACATAAATAAAATTAGTTTTAAAATATCTAACTGAAATTATGCAATTTGCTTACTGAATCAACGTCCCCGTTACCTTGTAACTCCACCCACTAAAGAAATAAAAGAAATCCTCTCAGATTAAAAATGAAGGAAAACAACCATGTATTTGATAAAATAAAATAATATAAAGCTGTTGCTTTAGATTTCAAAAATAAATTCTCCAAATAGTTGAAAAATATATTTATGCCTCAGGATAAGGTACAGGAATTTGTTTTATAATAAATATTTAAATTATACTTACTTTTGTAATTTTTTTTGGATCTGGAGTTCCTGTTTCTAAAACTTCTACTTTTTGATATACATTTGGTGAATTAACCCAGCGCATTTTTTCATGTGTCTTTTTGCCATCCATCAATTTTTTCAATGGACTAATAAAATAGATCACAACAGTAAAATTTTAATTTTTAATTTTTTTAAATATAAAATTAAATTAATATTAACCCTAGCCATTTGTCATCATCAAAAAACTGTGTTGCAGAACTGGCTGCTGGGGGAACTTCAACATCATTTTTCTGCCGAGGAAGTTCTGATCTTATAAGTGGTTGTCGATAAATATAACCAGTTCTGAAGCCCTAAATATATATAAAATTTTTTAAATATAAAGTGAAAAAAAAAATCATTTGAAAATCATTTAAAATAACTTACAACATTATCTAACATTCTCATTTGAGCTTCAAATTCTAAATCCCACACTTTTATCTTTTTTGACTTTTCTTTTTCTTCAGGGCCATCCTCTTTACCTTGCAAATTATGATGTATCCAAACATGTTCATAAACTTTAGTTTTTGCTTCATTTGACATAACCTGAATATTTTCTAAACCAATTGGCATTACTCTTACCTAGAATAAAATAATGATGCATCATTGATATCATATAATATTCAGTTAAATTTATCCTTATTATATTAATAAAACTATTTTATTAATAATTATTATTAACAATAATAATGGAAGACTTCTTAATTAAAATAAACTGTTTATTCAAAAAACACTTTCAGCTATTCATGTAGCCTGCTTCAATCGGAATGCAGACCAAAAAAGTTTCCTTTCAGCCCTCCTCTTCTAGCCAAATTGGAGGACCAATCTGAATGACTAGCTCATTAGAACAACAAAATTCCAGGTGAAAGATTACTCTTTCATATACATTTTTTAGGAAACTTGACAAACTATTCTTATAAAATACAACATTATTAGTGCTAAACTGCCATATTTTAGGCTCAGTTAATAATATAAAACATAGCCATATCTCTAAAAATTGAAATTACATAAAACATTGAACTACGTAAAAAATTTCAATGGTAAAGGAAATATAGTGGATTCCACTTAATTGGAACAGCCACGTAATTGGACCAAATCTCAAAGAACAGAAATCAAACTAATAAACTAATACATAATATGCTTATATATGCTTAATTGGGACAGTAGCAGAAAAGGAATTTTCAATTTTTGATATATGCTTAATTGAGACAGTAGCAGAAAAGGAATTTTCAATTTTTGATATATTAGTGATTTTTCGAAAGTATAGCAACACTATATACACTAATACTTGTTGTGTGCTTTCTTAGGAAGTATGGCAACACTATGTACACTAATACTTGTTGTGTGCTTTCTTAAAATAGAAAAGGAATTTTCAATTTTTGATATATTTTAGGGATTTTTCAAAAGCGATAGCAGAAAAAGAATTTTCAATTTTTGATATATTTTAGGGATTTTTCAAAAGTATAACAACACTACATACACTAACACTTGTGTGCTTTCTTAAAAAATTTCTTTTATAAAAATTATAACATTTGAAACACTACGTACACTAATACTTATTATGTGCTTTCTTAAAAAAATCCTTATATAAATATGCACTAATACTTCTGTGCTTTATTAAAAAGCACATTATATAAAAATTAAAACAACATTTTAATATACTAATACTTGTTGCTTGCTTTCTTTAAAAACATCCTTATATAAATATTAATACTGTTATGTGCTTTCTTTAAAAATTCCTTATATAAAATAATACATACATATACTAATTTTTGCCAAGATGTCAAGAAAGGATTTTACACTTAGTCTTTGCCAAGATGTCAAGAAAGGATTTTACACTCAAGTAAAATTTCTTTGAGATTTTTTGAAAGTATGGCTACACATACATACACTAATCTTTGCCAAGATGTCAAGAAATGATTTTACCCCAAGTAAAATTGCTTGGCTGAATAAAATTAAAAGCCAGCCATTTAATATAAAATTGCTTGGCAGAATAAAATTAAAAGCCAGCCATTTAATACAAGTTCTAATCTTTGCCAAGATGACAAGAAAGGATTTTACACTCAAGTAAAATACCTGGCTGAATAAAATTAAAAGCCAGCCATTTAATACAAGCCATCGTATGCATACATGCACTAATCTTTTCAAAGATGTCAAAAAAGGATTTTACACTCAAGTAAAATTGCTTGGCTGAATAAAATTAAAAGCCACCCATTTAATACAAGCTATCGTAGACTCGCTGAAATAAACCAAAATCATTTATCATATAAGCCCAGTCGTAGACTCGCTGAAATAAACCAAAATAGATCGGAAGAGCGGTTCAGCAGGAATGCGTAGACTTCGCTGAAACAAACCAAAATCTACCATAGACGCTCTCCTACAAAAAGAAAATAAACCAAAATCTACCATAGTGCGTCTTCTACAAAAAGAAAATCAACTGCGTAAGGAGTGGGCATTACCAAATCTACTGTAGTGCATCTCCTACAACAAGAAAATCAATTGCGTGAGGAGTGGGCATTACAGGCATCTCCTACAACAAGAAAATCAACTGCGTAGGGAGTGGGCATTACAGAAAGAAATTCAGAGAACATCCAAAAGAAAGTGTGATGGAAAAGATCCAGAAGTCAAAGAAGCATTAGATCAATGGTTTTCTATAGTTAGCACGAGGCGTGAATATCAGCAGTCCAGTGTTGAAGACTAAAGGCTTGTTTCCATTGAATGCACTGTGAGCGACTCACAGTGTGTGGCATATAGCACACTTGTGGAAACATGAATCTGTGCAGACAAATAGTGCACCATCCACTTTATGCTGTCATCTAGTGGTAGTAGTATTTCTGCTTTCTGCTAGCACACAACTAAGATGGCAACTCACATGTGGAATACATATCAATATATAGATCATTGGGAATATGTTACTAGACAAAAAATGAAACTTTTATAACTGAATAAAGTTAATATCTTTCCTATCATTTCTGTGGATCTGGTAATAAAATTATTATTTTACAACCTGTAGCAGAAGTAACTGACTTAAAAATTTCCCAAGAGAGATTGCTGAGGAATGTGAAGTGGAATTTCTGAAAGTTGTTAAAAAGTAGATAAACAACATTAAATTCTGTTTATGTTTCATGTCTGATTTCAATTTATTAAATCAAATTATTAATTATACTACAAAAATAAATTAATATTAAGATAATACAACCATTACAACAAATATTTAAAAACCAGTGGCTAACATGATTAGGACAAAATATTGCCCTGCAGGCAAATTAAAAATTCATTTCTAGCTTCCATTCTTGTCTATGTGAAGCTGAAGGTTAAGCTGCAGTAAGAGGGGAGTGGAAACAATTTAAGCAGATTGTGTGCCGTGCATTTGCTGCTGACTATTTGCACTAGCACATTTTTTCGTCTGCACGGAGTAAGTGGAAACAGACCCTAAGTCAGAGGAGATTGGTAAAAAGCTAATAATTAGGTACCTATTTTAAGAAAGCATTGAAATAGGTACCTAATTATTATTATTTCACCTATTATTTATTTACCTACAAATTACATATTTTATTTTAGAATTTATTACTACTTCGTTTAATTGGGACAGCTGCTTAATTGGGCCAAAATGGCTTAGTCCCAATGTGTCCCAATTAAGTGGAATCCACTGTATATGATTTACATCTGCCTTCTCTTTGAGTCTTTGAGCCCTTTAACAAAAACGAACACTGAAGAGTTCCATGGCTATAAATCTACCTGCACAGAATAACATTTCCAATCACAAATTGCAATTAAGCAATAAACAAATTAATTTCATGAATATTACAAGAAAATAATAATAATAAAAAATTACTAACTAATAGTAATAAAATGCCAAAACTTAATAATAATAATAATAATAATACCAAAAATTTAAAAGTCACAATAAAAATTTCAAAGGATTAAACAGCATTTACACGAATCTAATATAGTGTTACCAATGAGGATTTTCAGATGACGAATAAAAAATTAAAAAATATAATAATACAATTTGGCAATATTAAAAGAGAACTTCCATCTTGCCATGGGATCACACTGATTTAAAACACTCAGCCAGCCAGATCCAATTGGGGAGTAACATAAAGAAATCATAGTTAATTACATTGATGATCTTTCTTATTATATGAATAGTGTAATATTTTGCCTACTTTAACCCATTGAATGCCTTTGACGTGGAAACATGGTACATTTTCAGAACAAGAAATGATAAAAAAACAATGTAAATAAAATTTTATCTTGAGTTATGCAGTAGAGCTATCATGGAGCGGTTTTTTAGCCTTTATTGGGTGAAAATACATGCCTCCGATGATGGGTCCTAAATTTTCCAATTGGCAAAATTTCTTTTAAATTTTATTCCAAAGATAGAAAATATGAATGGATTGTATTCATAGAATCCAGACAATTTTTGATTGAATGTTATCAATTCTGTTTTCTAGCCTATTATATTTTAGTAATTGTATTTTGATTTTGGGATGAGAGAAATTTATTTTTGAAATTTTAAAATAAAACATGGAATTTTACTATGATAAACTGTAAAATTCATAAACCTGAAAAAGTTTGCGGGTAATACAAAAATTTTGGTTAATTTTGTTAAAATATAGAATATTTTCACTTATTTGGTCATTTATTGCTTTACTTTTATAGATAATTTATTAAAATACAAGAAAATCCTAACGTAAACAACCCCAGACAATAAAAAGGCACATGGCACTTTTATTGTTTTATGGTGGCCAGTCATTTTTCAGGAAATTGCAGCTAAGCCTACTTTACTGCACTGCATGTGGTATTGGGTATAGTGTCAATAATGTATCTCAAGGCCAATTAGAGTAAAGTAGAAAAAGTTATACAGTCAAACCCCTATAAGATGCCCCCTATTAAGCCATCACCCTCACTGACCACCAAGAAATTTGGTGGAATGGATCTTCTCTATGTTAATGGAATAGGCAAACCCCGATAAGATGCCATCTGCCAATAGAAATGTCTAAACAAATATTCCTTTTGGTATTGTATTTGTCCTCGTTAATCCGCCAGGAATGACTTACATCCCGAAGTTCATCAGTACTGTATATACAGTATTAAAAGCTCTCTAGATTCTTTTGTAACCAGTGGGTGGGAGATGGAGTTAACAGTTAATCATCTCTCTCTTTAAGCCTGGTTCACACCTAGGTTGTAGAAAATTTAACAACCAGATCATTTTCATTGTTTATTATGTACCGAGCAAATAAGGATACTGTACAGTAAGTTGTATACATTGTGTTTATAAAGAACTCAAAGTAAAGGATCAGAACAGTAGATGAACATGTTTTCTATATAGTACTGTATATATACGGTATATATACTATACTATACTGTAAAGTATACAGTTTTTTAGAAATGTTCAGTTTGGATGCTAAATATAAATGTACTGTATTTTTATTAAATTTAATAAATTTGAAGTTCATTTTCATTTCTATACTACATGTTTTCGATAAATCACCAACCCCGATTAGTCACCATCATCATCCCCAAATGGATAATGGCGTCTTATTGGGGTTTGACTGTAGCTGTTTATGTAGGATTGTGGACAATTTTCGTATATGCCATGCTTTTGATTATAAGTTCGAAAATTTATAAAAAATTAAAATAAAAATTATTAAAATGAACACGCATGGTGGTATTGGGTGCAGTGTTTTAACAAAGCATCTCAAAACCAATTAGAATAGGGTAGAAAATCTTATAGCTGTTTATGTACGATTGTGGACGATTTTCATATATGTTGTGTTTTTGATTATAAGTTCGAAAATTTATAAAAAATTAAAATAAAAATTATTAAAATGAACAGAAAACATAGCAATAAACATTTATAAAAAAATGACAATATTTTGATAAATTTTTGTCACTTTTTGACTAATTAAAATTTGCATAATAATTGGTTTTTTATTCATAATATTTTAAAACATTACCTGATTTTCTTGATTCATACCTTATTTTATTCACAAAACTTGCTGCTATCATAAAATATCAAACATTTCATTGCATGGCTAAGATTTCATATAAAAAAATTGTTCTCTCTCCAATCTCATATAATGAACAAAAAATTGTGAAAGAAATAAAATTTGAAAGAATTTGTTACATTGTTTGAATCACAATAAGAAATGTAAAAAATCCTAAAAATTTCAATGAAAATTAAGTGAGAGTTTGCAATTTTAATTTTTTTTTTCATATTAATTAGACTTAGCTAAAAGCACTTATTGGATTAATGCTGTTAGCTGTCTTTAATATCTGAACTTTGCCCTGCATAATAATAAGGTCATGCTCTATGGCCCTCTCTGCTAATATTATATCTACTTCCCATTATTATTATTATCCTAAAGATAAATAATTTTAAATTATGATTACAGTGTCATAGATGATGGAGCTGCTGTCATAATTTAAAAAATTATTATTAATTATAGTTTAATGCTATAATTTATTCCACTAGAGATCATTTTATTTTAGAATAGTTGGTTTACTGTTATTTCTCTAGTTAGATTCTATTCATTCTTCAAATTCATGATTTAATCTCTTGGATGCCAACAATGTTTTGAAATTAAGTCTAATTAATATGCAAAAAAAATATGAAAATTAAAATTGTGAAATCCCACTTAGTTTTCATTGAAATCTTTTGAAATGTTCAGTATTTATTGCATTTTTTGTTCTCTTTCTAACAATTTAAACATTTTTTCAAATTTTTTTTTTTCCCACAATTTTTCATTACATATACATATGGCAACACTACATCCTTTATAAGCAAAGTTCACAATCAGCAGTTAAAAAGAAATTAAAGCACAATCAGCAGTTAAAAAGAAATAACTGTTTTAATAAACTTTTTAACTTTTTAACTAAACTTTCTTTTTAACTGCTGATTGTGCTTTAATGATATGTGAACTTTGCATGGATTATATGTAAGCAATTTTTAGTTATATGAATTTGATATGTCCTTTATTAAGAGGACACTTCTTTGTTTCACTTTTCTGTCTTTTAGATTTTTTCTTTCTAAAATGACCATTTTGTCCTTTATTTTGTGAATTAAAATAATAAATTGAATATTTTTAAAAAATGACGCTATTTTAATAAATTTTTGTCACTTTTCAACTAAGTAATTAACTTATTTAATTGAAATTTGCATAATACTTTTTTATCGATAATTTTTATAAAATATTATCCGATTTTCTTCATTCATACCTTATTTTATTCGTAAGACTTGCCACTATCAAAAAATACCAAACATTTCGTTGAATGGCTAAGATTTCATATATAAAAATCATGTTTTCTCTGATCTCATATTATAAATGAAAAGTTGTGAAAGAAATAAAATTAAAAAAAATTTTTATATCTTTAGAATGATGATAAAAAATGTAATAAATCCTAAAAATTTCAATGAAAATTAAGCGAGATTTTGCAATTTTAATTTTTTCTTGCATATTAATTAGGCTTAATTAATAGTTAATTATTTTTTGAAATTTAATGATGCTGAATGTATATAATGATGATCTATATACAGGTCAATAGGAAGACCAGCATCAATCAGTACAGTGAAAAATGAGGATTAATAGATTATGTTCAGATTTTTTGAGGAGTCAACACAAAATATGATTCCAGATATTTTAGTTAGAAACAACCATTTTTCTACATGACAGCTTGATGAATCAACAACAAAATATATCTATAATTAAAACCTTCACTGATAAATAAGATGTAGGTTTGAAATAAGTCTGAATGAGAAATGTATGATTAAGACAAGAAAGAAAGACTCAAACATAAATATTGGATTAATTTAATCAGTAATTAGAGCATAATCATCATCAGTAATATATTGTAGGCTCACTGACAAAATCTCTATAGATAGAATAATGTTGAAGATGGGAAATAATATTTCATCATAAATTTTGTTGTTGCTGTTTTATTTTTCAAATACTTAACAGTGGAGTCATTTCAACTATTCACTCTCACAAGCTGGTAGATAATGGATGGAAAACAATATGAACTTTAGTCCTCCCTCCAAATATCTGGAGACAAGCCACTTATAACGGGTCTTGATCTTCTAGATATAAGGCAGATATCAACAACTATCTATTGGCAGATGAATGATAAAGCAAATTATCTCTCAGCTGTTGTCAACCCATTTTCAAGTTAACACTTAAAGGTTTGGTCTTATTTAAAATGCATAAACTTGATGCACTTGATGCTCTAGTGACTTCTGCACTAAAGCATCAAGTTTATTGTAAATGATCAAAATCAGATTATAATTATATCAATAATAATAATAATATTTTAATAAAAAACATTTTGAATTTTCAAAAATATGTAAATGTCAAATAACAGAAAGAGTCATATCAATTAAAATCATCAATTTTTACTATTTTATTTCAATTTAAAAATTTTAGGCTCAGTATGATGCAGAAGCTAATCTTAACAATACAACTGAAAGTGAAGATTTTGATTTTGATTCATCATTTTTATCTGGGCTTCATATGGATAATTTCTCAAATTCTAGTGACACCTCATCATCATCTACAACAACGGAAGGCAGTTTCCCATTTGTTCTACCTTTTTCTCCTAATTTACATAGAGTAACAAATAATGCATTTTTGTATGGTGTAGAAAGAACAGGTGATAGAAGAAGAGTAAGTCAAAGATATTGGAATTATTGTGCAAAAATAAATTTTTAATAAATCTTAATTAACTCTAATTTTTTGGTTCAGTCACCTAGATTACAACAATCTTTTATGGATTGGATACCAGGACGTATTCGCAATGTATTAACATCTTTGATGCCAAATTTTCCTGAAGATGACTATGAGGTAGGAATATATTTACATATTATAAAATTATATGTTTTCTAAAAAATTTCTTGAAGAAAGTAATTTTAATTTTTAATATATTTTTTACTTATACAATTTAAAATTCTCTCCTCTTTTTATATTTATTCCTCCTTTTATATTTATATTTACTTCCTCTTTTTATATTTATGACTGATTGGCATAATATCCTTATGAGTGCATTCACCAAGAATCAATCTAAGAGTTGTATGATTCAAGACTTCTGTTTTAAATCATTTTATTTTTACAGAGTGACACAGAGATGTATACCCATTTTGGAATGAACTACTACATTGTTACTATTACTCCAACCTGTAATTTGTTTGTAGTAACATGTGTGAATTAATGCCATTTATTTTCCATTAATTTCAGTTACTATGCCTGAGTGGTCAGTGGACCATTGTGTGTTCATGTACGATGTATATGTGAAAGGCTGCAATTCAGTTGTGCAGCTCAGAGGTTATTCCTCCGTCATTTCAACATTGGCCAACACAGAGCAGTCCCAACATGGAAAACCATACTGAAATGGGTGTTGGGACTGCTCTGTGTCAGCCAATGTTTAAATGACAGCGGAATAACCTCTGAGCTGCACAACTGAATCGCTGCCTCTCACATACGCATTGTACATGAACACGTGATGGTCCACTGACCACTCAGACATAGTAACTGAAATTAATGGAAAATAAATGGCATTAGTTCACACAGATGTTACTACACACAGATTACAGGTTGGAATAATAGTAACAGTATTAGATTCATTCTAAAATGGGTATACATCTCTGAAATCATGAAAAATGTTAGTGAATATACAGGGTGACACCCTGTATATTCACTAACATTTTCTAAACTGAATTATTTGATCCAATGTTTAAATCTTAGCATTTTCTAAGAAACATTTTGATATGTTGAAATACACTCTCAACTATTATCAATAATTTGCTATAATTGCTCAAATGGAATAAGCACAAACTCAAAGAGCAGAATAGCAGTTCCTTGACTGAAAATGAGACAATGCTGCAAGGAATGATATACCAGTAATATGAAGTTTTAATACTATAAATTAACATGTTCAAACTTATTTCCTACATATCTGAAAAAATTTTATAAATTTAATGAAAAATATTCTACATAACTCATGTATTACATAAGTTGGGAAATGGCTGTAGTTATTATTTAGTTAATATTGTAAGATATTAATACCATTTATTAGTTAACTATGTTTATATATTTTTATGTATATTTCTATTACCAAAATTGTGTTAGGAAGCACTTAAAGCAGTAGGATAAAATAAAGTTTACTTGACTGGAGTATTTTCAGTTACAACATAACCATTTTCAGCAGTTCTGACATTTAATACTTCTTAATTCTGTAAAAGTAGCTTTTATAAAATCATAAGTTTAAAGGCTGGTTCCCACTAGTGCGGAACCGCAACGGAAAATCCGCTGATGACGAAAGCAGTGCGGTTTTGACGTCATAATCGCGCAGCAAAACCGCACCGCACTGGAATGAATTCTTTTCAACTTTTCCGCAACGGCAAGAACCGTCGTCTATAATCTGACCAATAAACTTTAACCTGTTTTATGACGTATATTAAATCAATACTAATACAACTTTATAGCTTATTAATAAGCAAATAATTATCATAATATATAGTACATCATGATTTTTACCTATAATAATTTTCTCTATCTTTCAATCTCATTTCCTGAATCAAGTTGGAAAAGTAGCCTCGCTGTTTTCTTTTTTTATATATATCTTTGACCCAAACAGATTTTTTTGTTGAATTTTCATCGTTTTCAAATCCATAAATTTTAGCCGTCATCATTAGATAAACAGCAGCTCCTTTACATATGTCAACGTTCATGTTTTGTTTATTCGCAAAGACTTTTGGGAGAAACTGAAATCGCAAAGAACTATGGGAAAACGCTTCCGTCAAAGTGGGAATCACA
>AYEL01064549.1:0-15018 GCA_000484575.1 Olivierus martensii
ACGAGGAGAGCACCTAGAACATTTGTAATGATGTGTAAGAAACTTGAAAATGTGCTTTTTCATACAATGTATCAATCACTATTTTGTTTGTAATACTTTGTGAAATACATTCATTCAAAACCCGATGAATCATTTGTAATCACCCTGTACAATGCATTAAATATAATTGATTATAATTAACCATTAGTCTTCTTTTTAAGTTGTTTGATTACATTTATTGAATAACACACTGAACTGATCAAATTGTATAATGCCATTGAATGATTTATACTACTGGTTCTCAACCTTTCTTCTATTGAGGAACACATTTTAATATTTTAAAATTTGGCGGCACACCTGATTATTTTAAAAAACTGCAAAAGGGATATCCAGTCAACGTTTCACTATTAATATATATGATTCATACAATTACATATATATAATTCATTTTTAATTTTTCACAGCACACCGTCAAAGGTTTGGTGGCACACTAGTGTGCTGCAGCACAGTGGTTGAGAACCACTGACTTATACAATATCTACCAACAACTACACTTATGTTAGATCCATTGGTAATACAGGTACCCTTGATTTATGCCCCTTAAGTTCTGTCATATTAGGTCATAATTCAAAACTTTGTAATTTGAGTTAAAATTACACTCAGTTTCTGGAAGATTTCATTCACTTCTCATTGCCAGACTCACTCAGGTAGTCCCTTTTGTTTTATTTACAGAAGCTTCTAGAAATGCATAGAAATTTATGTAAATCATGTATAGCAGTAGCAAAATCTATAAAGGTACAAATTCCGTAATTTTAAAACAATGTAATTTGATACTTCCTAAATTGAGGGTTACCTCTTTAGTATGACTGATTGATAGTATGGATTGGTTGATGGCACATAAGAAACTTTAGTGGATATAAATGTTATTCGAATTGTCAGATACCTGAATATCAATATGTGCATATTAATAAATCATAATTTGTGTATTTGCATAAACATATTCAGAAGTTTAGCTGAATTACTTATGTGTCATAAATATAAATTTCAATAACAATGATCAAATTAAAAATATTTACCAACAGTGTCCCCTTTCAAATCTTCAAATTTTATTTCAGTACCAATTAATCCAAACAATATGGGCTGAAATAATAGCCATAGATTGCCTAAAGTAGAGCTGACTAAATTCTAAAATGTAAGGTAAAAGAAAAAATTCAAATAAAAATTATTATTATTTTTGCATATGAAACTTTTATATCAATAAATATAAGATAAAAATATTTATCATCATAATAATTTTAATTATAACTTACATTTTCATTACTGAAATTCTTCTTCCTCCAACCAAATGCAGCAACAAATGAAACTGTTAAGCATGCAAGAGCACCAACACCACCAAATTTAATTGCTTGTCCACCAAACATGGCAAACATACCTCCAAAAATAAGTTCTATAATTCGATACAGATTTACTTGTTTAGATCGGAAGAGCGTCGTGTAGGGAAAGAGTGTAGATCTCGGTGGTCGCCGTATCATTAAAAAAAAAAAACATATATATTTTTTTTTTTTAATATGTCGATATTACAATTTAATATTAAATCCAGTGTTACAATTTATCTAATTTTTTTAATTGCTTAAATCTTTTAATAACATTCTTAACTTTTTAGATATACTATACACCTAGTTCTTGTAATATATAGAGGATAATTTCTAGAAATGGCTGGATAAACTGAAAAACATGTAACTTTTTAAAATGTATTTCAACTTAGTGTTCCAGAAAATTCCTGCATTTATTCAGATTGCATTTATCAACTTTTATTGATTCATATTTTTTTAAACTAGTACTTAAATGAGCAGTAGAAACTGTTTTCATAAAAAACAATGTATACATGTAATTTTTTAAAATGTATTTCAACTTAGTGTTCCAGAAAATTCCTGTATTTATTCAGATTGCATTTATCAACTTTTATTGATTCATTTTTTTTTAAACTAGTACTTAAATGAGCAGTAGAAACTGTTTTCATAAAAAACAATGTATTTTATTCAAGTATAACATTTTCAGTACTTCCGTACCCTCTTCAGTACACCAAAAATTATTAATCAATGTTTTTTACAAAATTACTTATCTGTTCTAGAACAAATGGTTCAAATTACAAACAAACAATATAAAAAAAAAACTTTAAGAAGTAAAAAAATTAATTTAATTACTAAGTATTATTATATTTTTCAATTTATTTTATGTTATAAAAATTTGGAATTTTCTAAAAGTATTTGAATAATTATTTCATGATCAGATGAATAGGTAATACTTTAAATTTTTTATAGAAAATGATTATGTTTGATAACACTAACAGTCAAATTAATCAGTTTGATTGATTAATCTGATTAATTCAACTTATTAATATTAATGCTGAACTTACTTATCAAACATTTGCATTTAAATGTATGAAAAATATAAATTAAGTATTAATAGTGTTATTCATTATTTAAATACTTTCAGTTTTACTATAAAAATGCACAATAATTCAATTAAATCTAAAAAGTAAACATACTATGCAATATTACTGTAAAACAAAAATTGAAATACAGGAATGAATCTTATCGTTATTAAAAATTTTTGCAATATCTTATTTTATATAGGATATCAAGCTGAATAATGAAAAGTATTATATGATTTTATACAATCTTTTTCTCTTTTTTGTAAGAAAAACTATCATCCAAATTAATGAAGCAGTTAAGACTGCACACATTAAAATTTTTCAATGCAAACGATTGTACTATAAATTTTTCATGATCTTTACAAATATTCATATCACATGTAAACATTCTTAATCTTTTACAGATTTATATAGGTAATTAAGTAAGACATAGATTAACATTGTAAGTAAACTTTTCCTGTAATTAATGTCAGTTTCACATACCTATATTCTCTATCCCTGCACATATCTTATTTTTGAAGTTTACATTTAGCAAATATAGAATAAGAATGTTATTTCTTATTTTATGTATTTTATTTTAGAACTAATGTTGGCTGATGACTAACTTAAAACATTATTCCTAATATACAGTCGAACCCTGTTAACACTCGGTTCAGTAATATGCGAGTCTGCTTAACACACAGTTTTACCATGGCTACATTGATAAGCAATCGCTTGTGATATCACTCCTAGACATCTTCATCATTAAATCTTGTAATCAGTGAGATTAACTGCACGTTCAACTATTTTGTATTGGTCAAATCACACAGAAAATTCATATCAACGTTGGAACTTATATTATCGCTCAATTTATATTAATACTGTAATTCACAGTTCACTTAACCCACGATTTAGTAACTATGGATCCGACTACCGCATGTTAATGAGGTCAGACTGTAATTACATTTTCGTTTCTGCCTTATTTGCTAATTTTTTTGTTTATTATTTCTATGGTTGAATGTAACCAATGATTTTACATGTAACACTGTAAAATATTGTTAATAACATAAAAAAAAAAATGTTTTGAAGTTTTGCTTCTCAAAAATAAAATATAGCTTTTTAACTGGTGATATTGAGTGAATTTCTGTATATTGTATTATTTTGATAAACATAAAAATATAATGCTTCTTTAAAACAAGTACCCCAAATATGATTCTATTTGCAAAAAAATATATAATAGGACCCAACTTGTGCAATTAATTCATTCTAAAAATTTCTGCATAAATCATAAACCATATAAGTCCAGCAATGCTTAAATTCAGTGTATATGAATAGGCACATTAATAAACAGAATAGCTTAATGAAATTTACAAACAAACATACTTTAAGCATAGATAAGAAAATTTATGGCCATAAATATTTATGAAAAAAATTGTTTAATGAATTTATTTTACCAAACTTTTATGGAAATTGAACAAAAATTAAAAAAACTTACACATCTATGTATCTCTGAAATCATGGAATTCAAAATCATAAATAGAGGACTTACTGTACTGGTAATAAATTAATGTAAGCATGTTTTTATAAATAATCCATTTAATTCATGTTTCAAAGTTAACCATGTGTTAACTTTGAAACATATCTGCAAAATAATACTTAGAATAAGTATATAAAACATAAATTAAGATAGATGGCCTGGGCCTACAGCCTTCTTGAAAAACTTGAAATTGGGATCCAGAATCTGAACCTGGATTCTCCAAAATAATAAATGAATGCTTTGCCGCATTGCCAACCGAGCCTTTTTAGGACTAGAATTATTCTGCATTTAACGAATAACTTATGCAAATATGTTTATATATATATTAGTAAATGAAAAAAGGCTTTGATTCACTTTACAGTAAAATTTGCTATACAGCAGTGATCTGGAATGTAACCACCACAATAATGAGCTATGTCTATATATAAATTACTGTGCATTTTTATTGAAACTATTATTCATAAATGAACTCCACTTCACATTACTGACTGAAAACATTTAACTGATAAAGAAAATTATAAATAATTTACATCTGAATCATCAGGAACAAACCACATAATCCATCCCAAAATACAGCCATAAACAATACCAATAACTGCTTCTAAAGGTCCTTTGACAATATTCCATGCTAAACTTCCTATAAAAATATATCACCATTTAGAAAAAGATAGTAAACATATGTAAGAAAATCTAAACAGTTAAATTTTGACTGTAATTACCTGTTGAAAATGTAATTCCTAAAACAACACCAAATCCTGTTATTGCTAATATGTCATCCACACTTGCAGCAGCAATAACAAGTGTAGTTATCCCTTTATTTACTCCTAATCCTTTTTCCTCAAGTAATAACATACTTGGAACCACAACAGCAGGAGATACAGCTGCTATAACAAATCTAAAATAAATTAAATGCAAATTATAAATCTTTTTGAAATTAAATTGGTACTGGTAATTAATTTTAAATAATTTGAAATTTTATTATTTAAATAAAATTTTGTTTATTTTATCAAATGCTATTATATTTTTCTCTTAACAAGTTGATATATAACATCTACAGAAAACTAACTAGGAAGTACATTTGTATGATTCCAAATCTAATCTCCTTCAAAACAAATTATTTTTGAAGAACATTGCTTGTTTGTCAATTCTTTCATTATTATAAACAATTTTGAAAGTTAATTTTCAGGATTAAAAACAATTTAAAGGACAAATTAATAGTACAAGGAAAACCTGTGCTAAGTGGCCAGCTTTGGGCAGCTGAGATTGTCACCAAACATAGGTTGGCCACTAGACACAGTTAGCTACAAATTTCTTTATTAAACATCAAAGTTTAAAATACAAAGTTTACAACACAGTTTCTCATTGCTAATTAAAATCTAAAAAAAGAAATCACTAATTAATGTCTGTTTTCGGGATTTTTTTCACTTTAGATGCTCAGCTGATAGAAGATCTAGAGCCCTATCTCTGGCATTTTTGATCAAAACACAATTTGCTGGCCATCTTGTAGATTAGGGGTGGGCAACCTTCGGCCCGCGGGCCACATTATTTTATTATATCAAATACCAATGCTATGTATACTTACATATCTGTACCTTCTCTTTTTTAGATAAATACTATTATCATCAATTGTTTTTGTTTTGGCCCGTGTCTCACCATAAATTTTTCTTTACAGCCCCCTACAAAAAAAAAATGCCCACCCCTGTTGTAGATGTTGCACACAAGGTGACAAAATTAAATATCACTGGCCATGGCCATGGAACACAAATAGCCATGGCCCCCTACAAAAAAAAATGCCCACCCCTGTTGTAGATGTTGCACACAAGATGACAAAATTAAATATCACTGGCCATGGCCACGGAACACAAATAGCCATGTTACATAATTTCAAAATCCTGCAATATGCTTGGGCAGATATTAAGGTGGCTATGGCTTGCAGGTTGGCCACAGCCAGGTTTTTCTGTAATCAAGAACCTTAAGAGAAACTTAACAATGGCACTTTTGGATATCTTGAAAATAACTTTTAATAATGCATTAGGAATCTATTTTAAGATGGATTATATTTTTAAATCAACTTTATCAATTAAAATGTTTATTATATGTAATTCAGATACTTATAAATAATAAAATTTGGAAAAATGTAATTTGAGAACTTATTATTATTTCTTGATTAAATACTCATTTTAATGCAATAATATAATTTTCTGCATTTTAAATTATGTTTTACATCTCTAAGATACATATTTTATTTTCTATATACAGTAGTGTATTTTTATTATTAATCAATATTATATGTAATTCTTAAGATAAATTTATGAATAAAATTTGGTTAATTTGGCAATTTTAATTTTGCTGAATATAGTTTATGTTTGAATACAAACTGATGTGAAAACTGACAGTTAAAATAGTAATTTATTTTAATATAATTAAAATATAATCAACTTACCCAAGGATGAAACCCCATAACCATGGGAATCCTAATAAAAAATGTGAAGTTATTGCAACAGTAATACATTCTATTGTACAAGGTGTAAAGGCTAGACGAAAACATGCTCCACTTAGTTTTTTAAGTGCAGCTGGATCCAAACCTAATCCAGCTCGTAACAATATGATAACTAATGCTGTACTTCTGCAATAAAATTATTAATTTTATTCAATCAATTTTTCACATATATTGAAATTGGTATAATAAAAATCATTACCTTAAATTTGCTGCCCAGTTTGGATTCAAATCTTTGGCAACACTAATGTAAGGTACATTCCGTAAAAGAATACCCATTATAAGCATCCCTACAACAATTATAACAGATGTTAAAAAGTATTTTATTCGTTAAATTCAATATTCACTATTAAAAATATTTAAAACAACTCGCCTAATAATGGAGGTAAAGTAAAAAGTCCGACAATTTTTCCACTAATATAACAAGCAACAATGACAACAAGAAGAGCAAATATTTCTCCTCCTGGTAACGCTAAATGATTCAGCAAACCCCATAATGTTCCCCATATTAATGCAGTTGATAATATTAATCCAACATATGATAAAAATGATGGTAATAACAAGTATTTTTTTAAAAAGTTTTTGTGTTTGGATACAAAATTTGTATTAGATATTTGAAGAGGAGACTGCTGTTGACTAGGTGGAGTCTGAAAATCTAAAAAATAATAATAATAAATCATCATATCATATTTTAAATAAAAGAAGATTCTAATTTGAAAATATTTTGGTTAAATTAATGCAAGTAAAAATGCAAACTATATTCAAAGTATAGTAAAATTTCAATTTAAAATACCAAAAATGATTAAATTCAATTTAGAAATGATGGATAAAAATCATTGACGCTGTCATCTCTTTCATGCTAAGTCTATAACTATGTAATATATTTCTTACTGGATTTTTGTTAGATAAGATCATGTATAGAGTCATTTTTTGGCTGTTTTTGTATGTAATTTGGAAATATCAGACCATAAGCATTATTGAACTCCTACTTCCCCTATTGGTCCATTCATTAAAGTCTACATTGATGGTCTCAAACTGGCAGCCCGCAGTTTGCATTGGGTCCACAAAGCAATTTTGTACAGCTCTCGAAGATATTTCAGCTATTTGTTTAAATACACGTCGGAAAATTTTTACAATTTAACTTAATAAAATAACAATGTAAAGTTTTAAGGCATACTGTACTCAACCTATACTGTGCTATCAATAACTACTCCCATTTTTGCTCTTGTTACTGCACATCTATGAATCATCCCTCACGAAATTTTGCCACGAAAATAATTGCACTGTTTGGAAGTACGTACATATGTAAACAGTTCTTTTTGTAGATGAAAATTAATAAATCTAACAAAAGAAATCGATTGTATGATGAACATATACAATCTTTAATGAAGATAGTTTCCAGTAATTTGTCTCTAAGGTTACAAATTTTAGCAAATTCACATCATCATCAGGTGTCAAGTAGTACTTAAAAATTAAAAAAACTTATATAATTGCATAATTATATAATGTTATTTTGATATCTTTGTAAGAAAAAATGAAAGATAATTACAAATAAATATTTTCCTTTCATTGTAATTTTATTTAAAAATATTTGGTCCTTCATTTCCTTTCAAATTATGCATTTGGTCCACATGCAATTAGAGTTTGAGACCACTGGTCTACATTATTTCTTAATGCATGTTTTAAGATTGAATGATAATATATACATACTGCAAAAATCATACAATTTAAATATGCAGATAAAAATTATCAAGCAAAGATTTTTTAAATTTAAATTATAATTACTTATTTATATGATTATATTTTTAAAAATTATAAAAATATTCTTACCTTCAAATGAGCTACACGATGAATCGTTTAATACTTTTATAGCATTGTCATAATTTAGTAATCTCTGTGGAGAAGTTTGATTGAAATCAATTTTTTCTGCTGTGTCATTACTACTATTAGTCATATTTATCATTTGACAGAAAGAACTCCCTGATGTGGCATTTTCTTGATTGTTTTCACAATTTCTTTTATTGTTTTCCATCTCTAAAAAATAATTTAAAACTATAAATACATCATTATTCTATATACTATATTTCAATAATAAAATTATTCAGAAGTAAAATTAATAATAAACATTACATTGTAAAATATTTTTAAGTAGCACAAAATTTTTCTTTTCACTTAAATATTTATTAAGAAAAAACTATTTTTCATTATAATTCTAGCTATAATTAAATCAAGATTAACAGTAGAAAATGAAATATAATTTTTTATATTTGCAATTATCATCATTAATATAATACTTAACTAAGAAATTTTATATTCACTGCTTCTCAATCAAGTAAAAATTCTTCACGGACACTACATGCTAGGTGAAGTAATTAAAATTGGATGCATTACAGTTTATACTTCTTTTATCTTAATGCACTTTTATTTTGGAGATTACGGCATTCCTTTTAAACTGTCATTCAATATTTATTGTGCACGATAAAAAGTAACAAATTATACTCAATATATAAAAGCATTTACTATTTTTTTTAAAATAAATTTAGCTAATTATTATTATTATATTGATACAAAGATAATTTTTTTCTAATGTAGTAAATATTCGCATTAATGAAGTTTTAAATGCATTCTTCTCTCGAGAATTCAATTAAAATACTTAAAATTTATTTTTTAATATAACTTTTGAATGCTTTTATTTCTAAATTATATAATTTAAGCTAATAAATATCTGCTGACTACATTTTAAAATTTGTTTTTCAATATATTTGCAAATCTTTAGCACTTAAAATTTGATCATCTAGAATTTTTTAGTTATTGAATGTTTGTTTTCTTTTTAAATAAGAAAAATATCTGAATCGAGACAAATCTGGTAATTGTGTTTAGCACTTAAAATTTGATCATCTGGAATTTTTTAGTTAATGTTTGTTTTCTTTTTAAATAAGAAAAATATCTGAATCGAGACAAATCTGGTAATTGTGTTTTAGTGTTCTCTTCAAGCATTATAGTAAAATAAAACATTTTCTAAATACTGTAACTGAAAAAACATCTTTTAAGCACTACTAAAATACTCAGTCAAACAAAATGTCAATATATTTTATTTATAGTTCAAAAAAAAAAATCATGTAAACAATGGAGACAATCTAATTCAGATTAAACACAATTATATTGATGGAGAGAACAGAATTCTGCTTCATATTAATTCTCTCATCCATGCATTATATATTCTCTAATATAATGATGATACATGTCTGTATCAGTTTTAAATAAATAAAAGTTCTTACAGAGAAAAATTTTATTAAAATTATATTGTCTATATATAGAAAAATATAAAATATATTATAAAAAATTTATATAACACACAAAATAAAAAAACTTAAAAATAAACTAATCTTGCATTTGATAGTTTATAAGGAAGTCATAAAACACACTGAAATATAAATAAATTAATAATATTTATAATCTTGCTCTTCAAAATGATAAGCTGTCATCTTTTATTGATATATAACGCTCTTTTATCTTCGAACATGATATTCTAACATTACAAACGTAACTTATTTATTTTAGAAAGACGACGGTCAGCACACTCTCGACGAATTAAAACTTGCATTATAAAAATTTGAATGAACTTACAATGCACAAAACGTAAAAAACATTATATAATAATTCGTCGCAATTAATACAGAAAACGGATTTAAATTATATAAAAAATAATAATAAATACTTAATAAAATGTCACCTGAAAGATAAAAATAATTATATATCTTTGATCCCTACACCATTACTTTTTATTCGGATAATAAATAATCTCAGATTATCAGAATATCATTTAAACGAAAAATTATCGCAAAATTAATAAATAAAAATGCATAATTTAAAGTTAAATTTATTTTTACATAATTTTATTGATTAAATTATTGATAAATTTTTAAGGCATTGATTGATGGAAATCTCTTTTTGGTATTTATCCGTTTTTGTTATATTATGTGAACAATTTCAATTAGTGCGATGTTGTTATTTTTATGAGGCAAGAGCAAATGATATTTTAAAGACCCCCTGTGGGTAAGGGGTTAGAATATTCCCAAAGGCTCCTAAAGGAGTCGCCTCGTACCATTCGGTGGTTGTCACGTCCGTCACTGGGGTCTCATTCGCGGGTCCCTATACGGAACCGGGACTGCTGGCGGTGCCCAAATCCGTCACTAGGGTCTGCGATGGAACCCCATACGGACATCGGACCGCCCGGCGGGTACGCCCGCCTTGCACCATTTTTCATACCAAACCTCGTATTCGGAGGAAAAAGTCTCAATTAAAATCTCCATATTACTCACGTGAAAAAAAATATTTTAAAGAAATATTTTTATTACTGAACTGAGATAGCGAAGCATAAAATGTGATTTTTATTTAATTGCGTTATTTTTGATGGATAATAAAAAAGATCAAGACGCATATTATTCATTCGTTTTTTTCTGGATGGTCTTACGTCGCGCCACTCGATGAATACTAAGCGGTAGAGTATTTACATGCTCACTACGGGCTGTCTACACGCCTGGTGGGGCAGTCTTCTGATAGAGAATGAAGTTCAATGATCCGGGCCGGACCTCTCATAAAAAAACTGAAGATGTGGAACTCGGGAATTGATTTAGATTCTCCAAGATGGAAACACAGCATACTTCCACTGCGGCCATCCAGTTGACTGTTATTCATTCATTATAACTATCAATGGCATTTATAGGGACTTTTTTGTTAACAGATGATTCCACTTTCCATTCTGGAAGAATATTAAGTGCCGGGGCGAAATAAGCTCTTCCACACCTGCCCACCTCCGTGGAGGGGTCATTCAGATTGTGAAGAATGGGGATCAACGACCAGGTCCGGACCTCCACAAATATTTCCAATAGGTGAGACCTGAGACTCGAACTGAGGTCCTCCAGAATGGAAAAACCGGAGCGTTTTCATACGGTCAATCCGGCCGACCGTTTTTGGGATCTATAAAAATATTACAGTCCCTATAGACCCTGGAATGAATTTAAGTAACCGCGTGGTAAAGCATTTATTTACCATCTTGGTGTATTCGGATTTAATCCAGGTCCCACACCTCCAGACTTTTTGGGAAAGGTCCAGACCCGACTCGCTAAATCCGATTCTTCAACCTTCCGATTGATCTTATCATGGGTATTGGCCAGCCTATGATGGCTCTGAAAATAGTCGCCACCAGAATACAGAATATGAAATTCCTATCATTTCACATTAGAAATAAATTGTCTGATAATCAACACCATGCCGTAAAGAATAAATCCTGTATTACCAATCTTCTCCAAACAAAGAAATTGATTTTAAATAATTTTGAAAACTTACGCAGTACTTATGTTGTTTACTTAGATCTATCTTCAGCATTTGATACCATTTCACATACTATTCTCCTACGACGATTGATTAAATATTCTTCTGTAGAACTTTTTATTATAATCTGGATATACAATTATTTAAGAAATAGAAAAGCAATACTAAAATTCCATAATGATATTTCTGAACCCATTCCTTTATTGCAAGGCGTTCTGCAAGGTTCACCACTCAGTGCATTGCTATTTATTATATATTTAAATCCAATATTTTCTCTTACCGACTCTACAATTATTGCATATGCTGATGATATTAAACTGTTAAACTATAAACATTCCTTATTGCAAAAAGACATCAATGTGATCGTTGACTGATTAACCAAAAATAGTTTATCTTTAAATCCGCAAACATCACAATACATTTTCTTTACAAGAAGACTTGATACATCGAAAGAGATTTTTATTGGAAATTATAGGATAAATAGGGTCTTTCATACTCAAGATCTAGGAATGATATTTGATTCAACCCTTACTTTTAATTATCATTTTGACTACCTGCTAAAGAAACTAAGAATTAGACAAGGAATTCTCTACAGAAATATCAACTTTATTAAATCACTACACAAAAGAATTTTACTATTCTATGCTTTTGTTATATCAATTTTCGACTATGGCATCATAGTTTGGTTTTCGATGGCTAAATCTAAATTATTCAGACACAATGAAATTCTGCAAAAAATTAAATCTACTTTCTTTAACTATGTCAAATTCTCAACTGATATTCTCCCTATTCAAATTGAAAAAATGAACATTGATAACCGAATTTTTTATTATGATCTAAAATTTCTTCATTATTATATCAATTTAAATATGCATGATTCTGACATCTTAATAAAAATACCGGATCGCAGACTAAGAACCAACTTTTTACTAACATGCAAATATATAAGACTAAACTTGACCAACAGATCTTTTCCCTATCGTCTAATTGAAAAACAGGATTTGATTCTATGTGATCTTTTTAACATTACTCATCTACAATTAGTTCAATTTCTAAAACAACATTCGCTAAGGATAAAATATATGTTATGATTTGGTCTTTATTACTGATGTGGTTCTCTACTATGTACGATTTTAAAATACTTGTATTATTAATTGTTATGTATGGTCAGTGTCTGTTCATTAACATTATTTGACCTGTACTTTACTTTAATAAAAAAATTACTAAATTAAATATCCAAGTGTAACATGGCTTAACTGACACGAATTAAATTTAAGTCGGCCGGATGGCCTGCATATAAACGCTTCGGTTTTCAACTCTAGAGGACCCGGATTCCATTTTCGCCATCACTTGGAAATATTTATTACAGGGTTCAGGCCCGGCCCATCGATCCCCATCGTTCACAATCAGGATAATTCCTCCGCAAGAATAGGCAGCCTATGAAAGGAATTGGTTTCACCCGTATTTAGTACCCTAACTGAATGGATAATGGCGACATCTGTTACTAAAAATTCCTTGGAAATATTTATCATGTCGTCCGGGCCTGGCCCGTCGATCCCTATTCTCCACAATCCAACTGACTCTCTGCATCAGTGGGCAACTTGTGGAAGAGCTTGTTTCGCTTAAGCTAGGTTGACACGATCAGAGCACACTCGGACCGAGTTCACTCGGAGATGAACTCGGTCCGAGAGTACTCGGACCGAGTTTTAAGTTCGTTTACACGTTCCGAGTATACTCTTTCTATAATCTTGAGATGAAATACATTCAAAACTAACTATGATATACTAATATTTAGTTTGATGAACTTTTAAGACGCATTAATTCTAAAATTCCATCATTTGACAAAAATATGAGAGCTTCACACTACCTACGCGATCGTAGTTTACTGCTTTCCGCCATTTTAAACTTCCAATCGTCTGCCACTCGGTCCGAGTATTTTGGTTGCCGTCCGAGTTTACTCTGCTCGGATGAAACGTTCCGAGTAGCGTCCGAGTGGGTGCGCGCGCATCGTCCGCGTGAACTCGGTCCGAGTGTACTCTGATCGTGTCAACCTAGCTTTAGTACTCTACCCAAGAGACTACCTGAGTGGAAAATGGCGACATCTGTTACCAAAAAAGTGTCTTATGTGTTATAATTTTCTTAATTTTATATACTGTATTTCAATTTTAAAAATTTATATGCCCATTTGAATTAGGCACAATAAGAAAATAAATGTAATTTTAGATTATATCAATTTCCTGTTCCGTAAATGCAATTTAAATAAAATGATTGTTCGCGAAAGTTTGTGATATAATAAATGTAGGAAACCGGTTTTAATCCTGTTCGGTGAATACAGTATATCGTAAGAAAAACATCATTAAAATATGAACGGATGAGCGGTCGCAAAAATTACAAAAGAAACTTGATTAAAAAATAATAATCATTATACAGTATTCATATTCTTATTATATATGAAATTTTTAAGAATTCATAAGTTTTTTTCAAATATAGGCATTGATAGTAGCTTTCTAATTTTTTTAATTGTCAATGGTATTTAATTCGAAATTTTGAATTCAAATTTTTAGGTAGCTTTCTTCTCTTTAGACAAGGATATACACTAGCCATATGTGAAAAGTTCACGAAGCAGACAGGCGCTAAGTGATAAAAACATCACAAGACATAATTAACTTGAAATTATTGATTCTACAAAGGGGCCTAAAACAAATTTTGTATCACAAGACATCTTTAACTGGTTAGAAAGTGGGGGAACAATTTCATTCCTATCATAGACGAGCAGACAGGCGCTAAGTGATAAAAACATCACAAGACATCTTTAACTGGTTAGAAAGTGGGGGAACAATTTCATTCCTATCATAGACCGACTACTCCCATGGAGGGATCAATCAAAATTGCAAAGACGAAGATATTGGACTCTTCATATAAATTTTTGAAGTGTGAGACTGGATTCGATTTTAGATCTATGGATGAAATACCGAATCGTTTTCATGGTCCAATCCGCAGACTGCAGCAAATTATTAAACGTTGAAAATATGAAAAAATTT
Organism: Olivierus martensii; assembly: GCA_000484575.1. Lineage (NCBI taxonomy): Eukaryota > Metazoa > Arthropoda > Arachnida > Scorpiones > Buthidae > Olivierus > Olivierus martensii. Next base: position 14,802 of record AYEL01064549.1, read on the forward strand.
ATGTTGAAAGGTGTATCTTGTACAAAGGTGCTGCTTACAGCTTCTTTTAAGAGATTTAAGAAGAATTAGAATTCTTTTTTAGAATTCATTGCAAGTTACCATTAATAGATAGAAATCAGCTAGTCGGCCGGATTGGCCGCGTGGAAACGCTTCGGCTTTCCACTCTGGAGGACCCGGGTTCGAGTCTCGGGTCCCACCCCTTGAAAATATTTATCAT
>AYEL01064550.1:0-28710 GCA_000484575.1 Olivierus martensii
AAAAAAAAAAAAAAAAAAAAAAAAAAAAAAAAAAAAAAAAAAAAAAAAGAGAAATCAGCTTGTTTCAAATTAGATTCTGAAATGTATTCAAGGAAATAAATCTTAAGAAGATACGATGGTTGGATAAATAACTTTTTACATTATTATATTATTTCATTTTTGATAAGAAGTAATTGAATAATAAGTTATTATTTTTGAGTATTTGTGAATTATTTTTAATAATTCTAATATTCTATTTTTACTATTAATTAATTAAATTCCACTTTTATCGTAGTGGCGCCTTTAACTTATTTTTGAGTATTTGTGAATTATTTTTAATAATAATAATATTCTATTTTTACTATTAATTAATTAAATTCCACTTTTATCGTAGTGGCGCCTTTAACGAAATAGGAAGTTCGTCTGACAGAACATCTTAAATATTTGAAAAATACGAAAATTGATATAATTAACTTTTTTAACTTAATTGTGTTTGTGTAAGTATAGTTTTTATGAATCCGTTAATAAAATTTAGGAATTGTATAAAATTAAGTTAAAAAAGTTAATTATTTGTGTTTGTGTAAGTATAGTTTTTATGAATCCGTTAATAAAATTTAGGAATTGTATAAAAATTTAAGATATTAGCCGGTTTGTTGTTTGGTACGTGATAACTTAAACATATAATCGTTTTTCATTTAGAAATACATATATCGAATGGAGTACTGTAGTAGAACTGTTTTATTCCAGATTTTATAATCATTTGAAATGTCTTCTTTAGCGCTTTATATACACTTAAAAGTAGTTAAATAGAATAAAAATGCAAAATTTGAATGTTCTTTTACAGATTAGTAGTTTTGGAAAGAACTAATCGCCTACTTCTAAATGTGTCATTTCTAATTAAGCCTAACGGCTAGCGACTCTTCAAATTCCAGAGTTCTGCCTGAGCTCAGGTCTTTTACTAAGATCTAACTTAATACTAAATTAATTTCAAAAACAATCTAACAAGAACGTAACGTCTAATCGACGAAATGAAAACGGAAATCGGAACTTATAACTAAAAGTACCGATTAGGTGTTAGACTAGAACGAACAAACGATGTTAGAACTTATGCTAATACTTTGAAGAAAATCTCAAACAAGTTAGATAATAACAAAATACGGAGACGGAGACGTGGGAAGTAAGTTAACTTTTAAACTAAAATATAATATGTTAGAATATAGGAAAATAACGATAAATAAATAATAGAGTGCATAATAAAAATAAAAATAGGACAGGTCAAAGTTAACTTCCTCACATGCATTGTCTATATAGCATGTATAGACAATATACATATTTTTTAATGAATATACTGTATACCGAATTTTGGGTTTAAAGATTTGTACAGTATTAGTCAATCTCTATATCTATATTAATATCACGCATGTACATATTAATTTAAAAAGCCTGCTATGTAGTCAACATATAGCCATCACACAGGAAAGGTAAACTTTTACTAAAAATTTGAAAATTCGCTATTTTATAATGGTTGAAAATAAAAGTTTAATCGATGTGCTACAAACATCATTAATGGCTCGACCTTCTTGCCGAACATCATTAGAATCTAATGATTAGTTCAAAATATATTAAGAATACTGTATCTAAAAAGTTTGAACGCCTTCCATCTTTTAATAAGTGAAACTAAGTGATGTGGCTTTGAGATTTCATGAAGTTCAGTAACGATGACAGGACATCATTACTGAATTTTATGAAAGTCTATTAATTAGTTTTAAAATTTTTAGTGATGGGTCGGACAGGATATTGATCTTATAACTCTTATTTTTCTTTGGAAGCACTATACGTTAAAATTTTTAATAATATTACACTTCATATAAATAACTAGTTCGCAATAACAATAATGAAAATTTAAGTTCTTTTTTTGAAAGCACTATACGTTAAAATTTTGAATAATATTACACTTCATATAAATAACTAGTTCGCAATAACAATAATGAAAATTTAAGTCATATCGGGGATTTTATATACCCCATTATTTTTGTAATTTCAAAAATAAAAGCAGATATGATAATGACAAATAAGCTTATGCAATTTCCTTATAAAAAGCGATTATATAAAGATATTGCATATGAAACTTACTTGTTAGTTGCAACCAGATGACATTTATAAAGATGTAGCAAAGAAATCTTGCCGATTACCTGCATTTTCTACACGACCAAAAAAATAGTATACAAAAAGATAAAATTAATAAAATCTACTCACTTTCCTTACTCCATGCTTCTGAATGTCTGAATCATAATATATAATGTTGCATCAAGGTATTCATTTAAAAAACTTCTGATACGCTTGAAAAATACTAAGTTTTTCAAGCGTATCAGAAAATTATTCTTAACATGAATTGGTGTTTATGGAAAGGAATGAATCATCACAACTTCGTTATATTTATATTATATCTGCATAATTATCTTTTAGGATAATATTTTATTGGTTATAAAACAAATGTCTTCTATATAAATTTATTTAGTTTTAGTATTATCTGCATATATTTGTTAATGTGTAATATACTTGCAACGCTGCACATCTTAATATATATGCATAATGTAATAATGTTATGTGCCTATTTATTTTAATAATATATCCTCATTGTATATTATTGAATAACATAAACTTACCATGCGTTTAAATTTTGTATGCCATTTTATAATGTGTAAATTTATTCCAAATTTTTTATTAAAATACGAAAATTATTTGTAATAAGCTTTACTTGAAATCTTTTGATTCAAATATTATTTAACTTCAAATTTTCTGTATTCCTGTTCTGTGTTCTATTTAATTATCATTATCGTATTTTTGTATTAAAGAATATAAATGAACTGAAGAGGACTTTTCGAATCCAAAAACATTTTTCCTAAAATAAATCCTTTCTGCTACTGTGCTTTTATGTTTTGAAGCAAGATACAGATAATCCTAAATTATCACTATTTTTTTTTTTCCAATAATTAGTTTCTGCAAGCTACATTAAATGATCATCAATAAAATAACACGTACTCGTTAAATCATTAAAAATATGACGATAAAATTTATAAATTTTTAATGAAGTATTTCATTAAAAATTATAAAAAGTGATTAATAATGTAGTTTTTCATAAACAAAATATCCTTAGATTTTTTAAATCTACATCTGTATAACTTATATAGATTTGTGTGTGCATAAGTAATTTCTTTTATTTAATATGTCATTAAAAATTATAAAAAGTGATTATTAATGTAGTTTTTCATAAACAAAATATCCTTAGATTTTTTAAATGTACATCTGTATAACTTATATAGATTTGTGTGTGCATAAGTAATTTCTTTTATTTAATATGTGAAAAAGTTGTTTAGAATTATGACGCAAAATATTATTCATCGTCAATAAATAATATTCTGCGTTATAATTCTTGTAAAAATATTTTATAATAAATTATAAAATATTTCTACATCACTTTTTATAAAGACTTACAGATCACTCACTACTACTCTTTTATTCTATAACATTGTCACTAGATGGCGCTAAGCGTCAAAATAAGGGTTATAATGGCTTGCCTACATTTTTCCTTTTGCTTTTTCAGGGTAATATAATTTTTGAGTGTAATATACTCAAGTTATTATTTCTATAAGAATCATATAACAATTAATTAAATTTAAATGTATACTAGACAGCCAGACATGTCATTAGTTAACAAAAATGCTCATATATTTCTAATGCACAATTTTTCTCTACATATACAAGTATAAAGTTGACTGTAAGACACACTTTATATTTCCACAACTTTAGCAGCTATAAATTTGTGAAAATCGCCAAAATTAAAAAATAACTTTTTTGGAATCAGTGAAAAACTTGTTTGGACTGATAGGTCGCATTATATTTAATTAGTAAACAGATTTCACTTTTCTTCTGAAGGGAGCCCAAGAATTAAGCTTCATATAATCAGTGGAAACAAAAATTTTAAATCCTATATAATTAAACTTTCAGGCACCATCCTGAATGATATCCAAATTAAGTATCATTTGTAGCGATTCTCGAAAAATGATATGAAAAATTTTATTTATAAAAAAATGCATTCTGGTTATTTAAATTATTTAAAAAATAAAGAGGAAGATTAACATTTGCCTTCATTTTTGAATAGTTGATTCACCGGGATTGTTTAGGCTGGGCCTAGAATTTAAGATTTTTGTAATGACAGCAGATATTTGTCTTCAAAACTAAATAAATATACAATCATAATCCCGCAAAGCATTTTAATTTAATTGCTATGTTTGTCAGAACTTATAGATTTTCGACGACAGTTTAAAATGTGATTGATTAAACTATCACGGAAATTTCGCTTCTGGTAATTCAAATATTTTGACAATAAATACAATTCAATTTCTCTTTAATTTTATAAAAAAAAAAAACTAATCATAAAACAGAATGCACTTGCAAAAAACTAAAGATATCGATCTGATGTGTAACGTCTATTGCGGTTGGTTACCATAAAAACCATTTGCAAAAATTCTATTATAAATAATAATAAATGTGTGACAATTTTTAAATTGTAATTTTTATGGTAATCGTTATTAATCTGCAATCTTTGCAGAAACTTCCTAACAATAAGATTTTTAGGATTCGAAATCAAAAGATTTGAATCAGGATCAACTGCAATGAATAAAAGTCAAATCTAAAGTTTTTTTAAAAATTCGTGAAGCAAATTTCTATAAGGATTATATAAAAAATTAATCGAATTTAATCTTCCTAAATCTTGATTATCTAAATATTTTTTAGTTTTCAGGTAATCTATAACAGATCTTTGGGCTCGTTTTAAGATCTTCATTAAACTTAAGTATTCATTTCGGTTTAAAATTTTTTCCTTATTTTAAATTGAATTTTTTTAATGTCTCATTTTCCTTGTCTCAAAAAAATCACAAGTTCTAGATTATGGCATGTATAGAAGGGCTGTGAAAATTTTTTGACTTGTAGCTTATAATCCATTATTGGGAATGCTATTCAATGAAAAAACAAATGGCAGTTAGGCAAGATAAATCGAGATTTGTTCTAAATATGTAGCTTCAATATCTTCATTTATAACAGTATATGACAGACAAGACTTAATTGGAAGATAAAAGTTTAATAAGAACAAGATTTTTTTATTTTATTACCATAATGTACGTAATTTAAAATCCAAGAAAACTTCTAATATTAGCTATATCCTCTGGAGCAATATACAGTTTGTTGTTCATTCTATTCATGTAATGCCATCAGGATTCAAATTTCTGTTTCAGCATTTCAGAAGATCATAACAATGCAACTATATATGCATTATTGTCCTAATTATTGTAATAGAATATATTCTGTATTTGACATTTTAAAGTTTTAAAATCGACTCTACAATACTTGTTACGTGATCTTGTGCTCAGCAAATTTTAATTTTGGCTGTAATGGTTCCAAAGAAGTGTGAGTTATCTACTGCCATTCGAGAGAGGATTATAGCTTACCATGAAAATGGTTTCAGTTATCGTGATATTGATAATATACTGAAATTGAACTTTTCTAGTATTCGATATGAGATTTAAAAAAAGGAAGAAACCAGTAGCACAGAGAACAGACCACGTTCAGGGCGTCCGAAAAAGCTAAATGCTAGGCAGCGGAGGCATTATTATCCTAATTATTGTAATAGAATATATTCTGTATTTGACATTTTAAAGTTTTAAAATCGACCTAAACTATTGTAAAATTTTGGAGAGAATGAATTTTTTTTAAGTGATCATTTATTACTACAGATATGTTTTAAATAATTTTATATAAGCCATTTAATATTTTATTTATTTTTCAGAAGTAAACTAGATTAATATGCAGTCACAAAATTTTCAGCAGTCTCAAGATCATCAGCCACGAAATTATCAACCACCACCAAGTTCGCAGGTATGCATTTTTTAAATTGGTCTATATAATTTTATACTTACAAATATTGAAGCTTTAGTATATAATTTTCAATGGTTATTATGAGGATAATTCGAAATATAGTTAAGGTTTATAACTCAAAAAAATCTGTATTATTCGAAATTATTTTGTGATAAATTGGTTATTAACTTAAGATTTGATAAAAGTTACTGCAGATGTCTGCTAGGGAGTGACATGGTGATAACCAAATAGTGCTACCACTTGACTACATATTTCAAACAAAATGTGTAGTCAAGTAGTATTCCTCTCCTAGAAGTAAAGATGTACCCTCCAAGTGTCACGCGATTCGCGGAACAGTTCCACATTTCCTGAAGCAATCCCGCTGTCCCGCCCGCGATAGCCAAATGTCACGCTTTTAGGCCTTTTTGTTTTGTTATTGTTAATATATCTGATAAAATATTTATTAAACATTATACTTATACTGTTTAACATTGATGTCGGTAGTCACCACACTCGCCAGTCAACTGCTAAATGGCACCAGAATAGGAACCAATGAACTTCGATAGCTCTAGCGATGTGTGCGCCTTCTGGCATGAAACGAAATGGCTACGGAGAAAGAAAAGCCTAAAACACGTGCTCATAGCATAGGAAAACTGAATTTGGTCTGAAATGGATCACAGAGTTCTGAAACATCAGGAATGACAGAAATAGTGACTTTCATGCCTTTTGCACTATTTGCTGAAAAAAATTTGCAGTCGAGCACCAAGGAAAGAGGGACATTGAGCGCCATGTGACCGGACCTGACCACGTGAAGAAACAGAAAGATATAGACAAGAGCAGATCTATCACAAAATTAATAATTCTGCCATTAATAAAATCAATAGACAGCCGGAGCGCGCTGAATAATAAGATACTATCAAACTTAGTGTGCACAAAAAAAAATAATTTTTTTAAAGAAGCATGTTTCTTTAGAAAATTGTCAGTGCATTGACAAAATGTAAGTAGCTATATAGATGTATAATAAAGTGCATACAAGTTCGAAAAAAATGAACATATATAGATTATATATCAAAAACGAAAAAATAAACGATTTGTTTAGCAAATGACCTGTATGCCCATCATTTTGACTCATTGTGTCCAGCAAAAGAAGTGCGAGATCTTGAAAGGTATATTAATGTATAGAGCAGTGGTTCTCAAACTTTTTTAAATCATGGCGCATTTGTATAGTAATTTAAACTCTGAGGCCCATTTTAAATTTCAATTAAATAAAATTAGCCATAAAACTACAAAACAGGAAAATGAGCATCCAGTTTAAAATATCAAACGAAAAAGACTTGACTCAGACATGGTAGCCACGTGCCTATCCGTAGCTTTTAAAAATGCAGATTTTTATATATATATATAAATCATAAATTATTTTAATTTGCTTGGGGCGCACCTGGCTACTTTTCAGAGCGCACCGTTTGAGAAACACTGATGTAGAGAATCGAGCGTGGGATGTCTGTACTTTATCACTCCCCACCTCGAGTTTTTCCCATCGCGATTAAGATAAAATAAGAGAAGGAAGTGGGAGATGTAGAAAAGAATTTAACAGAGGGGGAACAACATGCTGTTAAAATAAATATAGTAAAATACAGCGACGCATTGCGTCGTATTTCGACCATCTCACGGACTTTTGTCCCGATAATAATAAATCGCGAGCTGTTTACATATCGGTGTCAGGTCGAATAGGGGAGAAATAGACACCTGGTACGTCGAGTTGCTAAGCTGAAAACATCCTGTCTCTCCCAGGGAAAAAGGTGAGAGAAAAGGTCATAATTATCACACTATTTAAGAGCGGACACCGCCCTTGGTCCGGGCCAATTCCACAACAGCCGGACTATTGGTCACAAGTCTCAAGGGCCGAATCTCCTTGTCTTCGACGTTCCGTCTTTTCGTCTATTCTCCGCTCTCCCTGTACGCCCAACTACAACGAAACCACTCATCTTCCGATCGGTCTGGCTATTTCAACGCCCAGTCGGAAGTGAGACCGGAAAGAAAACGTTTAACTGTTGGATTCAAACTATTATCTTCTTCAAGTGTCCATCTGTTTGTGCTCGTGTGTTGTTAAAGGACTAGAGACTTTATTCCCGAAACTTTCAACGTCTAGTCGACTGAGGAGTTTGTGTTTTGGATTTCTTTCATTGGAAACTTGTGCAACACAGGTATTTCTCTCTCTAGGACGTTATTCATTCGTCATTCCTTATGTAAAAAAATCTCTCACATAAATAAAAGGAAGATGTTCTTGTAGAACGTGGGTCTCCGATTGAGTTGCTGAACCACTCAATTACCCGTACTTACACGCGCGCCTCACTTACCGCATTTAGGCCAACGCCTGTCAATATCGTCCTCGGGTCTTACCTGCGGGCCGAGTGGGTTTCACATTAAGATCGCATACAATAGTTTGATTTTAATATCCTAATTTGGATGAATCACGAAATTTTTCCGCAAATTCGTTATTGAAATACCGCATTTCTTGGAGGGATCAGAAAATATTCTATTTTATTTTATTTTTTTTTTTTATAATTCGATCTTGTTCAAAGACTCGATTGTTGATATAAAATCAAATCTCGTTCATATTATGAAAGAATTATCGGGATTATTGTAAAATATTCGAAAACGGTGATATTTTAAAATTTAAATTTTTAATTTTGTGTTCCTGGATAGAATCAAAATTGTACAGCTATCCCTCGCTTTACGCGTTTTCGCTATAACGCGATTTTAAAAATTAAATTAACTTTTTAAATTAAGAAAAAAAAAATTGTTTAAAAATTCTCATGTGGATGAACTGTTCGAGTACCACTCATCAGAACTCAACTAGAGAAGAGTTTATGGAAATAGAAAACAACATGAATGATGAAAATCAGGAACCCTTTGTTGCTGAGCCCTTCAAACAACTTTCAACAAAACAAATAACAGAATTTTTTAAACATAGTGAGGTCAGAATAACTGAAGAAAATGGCGCTTCTGGTCCCATTAGGATCAAAGTTGTAGAGAAATTCAGAAATCTTTGGCTTGGTACAAATAGCTTTATAGAGAGCGAGGAAGAGAATGCTATCCGCTTGCTAAGTCTCGACTATTTCATTAAAAAAATTGAAGATCATCAGCATATCATCTCAGAGAGCAAGAGAGTGATGATCCAGATTCACTAGACCTAGTCCATTCAACATGGAACTGAAGACTGTCAGAATTATGTAGTGTTTAGTTATTTATGACTTGTATTATTAATTATTACAAGTCATAAATAATGAATTCATTCATACAACCATTCATTCGTTAAAATTTGATCTTTTGTTCACAGGTGTAAAGTTTTCATTTTTTATATCCTTCTGAAGAAACTCTTATCCCTATCTCACTCATGCTAAATTCAACTCACTTTACGCGATTATTTCATAGAACCAATTAATCGCGTAAAGTGAGGGACACCTGTGGTTATAACAGCGATTACACAAACACACACACAAATACACAAAAAAATCTTATATTGAAGGAAGATTCGTTATAATTAGGGATGGTAATTTCACGTAATAGTGACAAAATGCTCACAAATAACGTATAATTCCGTATTTTCATTTTTCATCATCTATTAGTCAATTTTTTATTGGTTACAAATCTGCGACAAAATATGAAATCTACTCATTGCTCCGATATAAATGCGAAATCTGCCATTTAAACATGAAATAATATTTTTTGAACACGATTTTTAAAATTTTAATAAATCCCATTTCTTTAATATTTTTACATTCCTGAAATTTCACGCAGTCTGACCGCTTTCTAATACAGGTAGATTGCAATATTTCCTTTCTTATAGAAATTTCCATTCCCAAATTTGTTTTGCGCTTGATAGGTGTTATGATGATCAGTAGTAGTCTTGTTAATTCTTCTAGAAATTTGGACATACGATAAAATTCGGTTTAATGAGTTTCACCTATCTGAAAAGAATTTCCCGTTATAACTTTTAGTATGTACAGTAGCGTGAAAAGCACGATAAGAACCCAAGGAAATAGCCTTTCCACTTATATTATCACTTTGAGAGACTAGGACAAGACCAAGCAACTGATATAATAAGTCATACAAAACTGCATTTTGTCACTAACTCAATTTTTCGTGTTATTACAAATACAATAAAAAATTAAAACATCAAAACAAAATGAACTGGAAACTGAGACTTTACGTTTTAAAAAGTGTCCACACGAGTACATAATGAACGATAACTGAAAGGGAAAACATCGTTGAAGATGAAAGTTGGATTTGATTCGTTCGTGGAACGGACTAGCTCGGTGTCAGTGAAAACAGTTCTAAAGAAAAACGTTAAACAAGTTTTTTTTTTAATACTCTGCTTGTACTCATGTCGATCTCTTCTCGCTACTACATAAAAAGACCCTTATTCGTTATACCCGAGAATTTAAAAAACGTCTAGATGTATGTGAATTATTTTGCATATGATTTTTTTTAGATGTTAATATCATATTTTCTTCACCTAATTTTCTTCTTTTATTCTAATTTTAAAACTTTACAATATGAACATGGAAGATTATGCGAAATTTCAATATAAAAATATCTTTTCATCTCAAATGTAAAAAATAGAAACCGGCTTATATTTGAATTCAAACATAAAAGATATAGGAAGTCTGCCATATTGTTTATGGTTCTAACACGCTTCTAAACGTTATCTACATTTATAATATATTTTTATGCTGTCTGTCTGTTGGATCAGGAGCTGAAAAATGTTTAATTCGCAAACAAAAAAGGAGCGTGCATCATCTATATAAATAATACTTTATATAGAGCAAAAATATACCGGCATTTCTATTAGCATAAGAAAATGCTCGACATTGGATTTACTTTGTTTTTACATTGTATAATGTTATTTTCTATACAAATTTCCAGACTTTGCTGAAACAGCCTTACTTAAAATGCATCTGTGCTCCAACTAATAGTATAGATGCTAAAAGATTTTTCAATAAATACAGTTTAATTGTAACAGACAGGAAAACCAGAATCAATATTAATATATCAGCAAACACTTTATTTATAAAAAATGTCAGTGATTCAGAAACTATAATGAGTAAGTTTCACTAAAAATTAGCAAGTTGATTACTCAGCTGGTGGATTTGTCTTATTGTTTTGCACATATGCTCTGAAATGAAATGACATCTATGAGTGCAATGAAATGAAGTGAACATCTATGAAGGGTGGAGAAAATAATTTGTAATGTAGAAATTTATTCTATGGTATCATTTTATTGGATCTGTAAATTGTTGAATGACTTTTAAAAGCAATTATTTTGAATGGCAATTGAAATAAATTGAATTTTGTTGGAAAGATTTTATTCCATATTTACAGCTTTATTTTTTATTTTTTTAATTTTACTGTAGATTTAGTAGTTAATAATGACTGAAACATAAATTCCTTGTTTCATTAATTTTTTTTTTTTAAATTTAAGATAACTGAACTATAGATTCCATTAGATAAAATTATAAAATTTTTTGTTATTTTATTAACTTCTTGTATTATATTTTTGGGATTTAATTTATTTAATGTAATTATCATATTATTGTATGGTCCAGGTATCATCTATTAATCTAAAAACCAAATTTTCATACAAAATGATTTAAAACGATAAAAATGAGAAACCGATAGATATCAAAAAATGCTAAAAATCACCACCACTAGTTTATAATGAATTTTAAAAAATATATCCCCGATAAACAGATTCTTTGAGAAATTCGTATAATTCGAAATTGCGTAATTTGAAATCCTCCTATTTTTTTTTAATATGTCCCCAATAAACAGATAAGTTCTTTGAGAAATTCGTATAATTCGAAATTGCGTAATTTGAAATCCTCCTATTTTTTTTTTAATCCCGAAAACTTTGAATTAACAATGTTTTCACTATACTAATAATTTATACAACCAAATATCGTATATATGAGTATATCACAATCTGGCATCTTTGAAATCATTTAATTCATATTACGATGTTTTAACCTTCCTATTGACAAGTCTGTTAGGTGATCTCATTGTATAGTTTCAACTTCTAAATGGGAAAATCCGAATCAGTTCTTTTAAATTCACTAGTTGCGAAACTCTTGCATAATAGTTTACTTGTTTGTCTAGTACGATATACAGTTGAGTCTCTTTTTATGCGGTTCTGAACATATGGAGTGCATATTTCATCCAAATTTGGGGTTTCCCCATTATATATAATGAACTATCCACTCATATACTCTGATACACTCGTCTATACTGTATATTACAGACGTCAGTAAACGCATTGTTATTGCAACCGCTAAATGGATTAGAAACCAGGAATTTGTTTCGGCTTTGCTTACATAAACGTCATCATAAATCTACCTACATTACAATATGGCGGCGTCTACAATAATAAAAATATTTAAAATTACAATAAAATGAATGATTTTGGTACAATTTATTGATCTATGTATTATTTTAGGTTTTATATGCCTGTATTATTTTATTAGTTTCAGATAATTCTTCATCAGAATTATTGTATAATGGCGAGGATAACTATGAAGGAAAAAAAATTTTGTTTTTTTACTTTTTAGTAATATTAAATGAATAAAACTTTAAAACAAACATAGGCATTCTTATTTTGCTGAATTTTTATAAACTTTTTTTATGCGGTTTAAAATTTATTTTAATTCGGTGCTTCGTTTTTATGCGGTTTTAGAAAATTATGGAGCATATCTCTAATTTTTCAACGTAAATTAGATATTTTTTTTGTGCGACTTTTTATATGCGGTTTTCTGTGGAATGTATCTATCTCATAAGAAGAGATCCGACTGTATATTCTAACGTATTATCGTTTTATAACTTTTCTTTAACTAGTATGAGTTGCATTTCATATAATTTGATGTAAGTAATCTACTCTATATATTTTCTCTTGACGTACTTCCTATATGAAATTAATAGAACATGCACGTTTGAATTATGCAATCTGTGAAGTAACCTAAATAAAAATAACAAAAAAAATCTACTGTACAAAAGTGTTTACGGTTTATTTTAATATCAGAAGTGATCCCAAACATTATGTAAAGTTGTTATCTTTGTTGTTATCTAGTGAAAACTATAAACTATCAAAATTCTAAAATAGTTCAATTTATATTTTACCAATATGTTATTTCTACAGCGAGAAATCGCGCTATATAAGACAGTTCGAAACAATATAAAACTTGTCCATCGATTGATTGATCATATATAAGTTATTGATTTGACCCTACAGAAAACGCACACTTTCATTTACCTATTGAATCTATCGACAACAGTACTTGTCCATTGAAATTGGGAGAATCTAGCAAGCTGATTTGGCACAATTTCTATGGGAAATAATGATGGAAAAATAAAATTAAAATATTGTTGGATTAAAAAATATAATGTTGTAAATAATAAAATAAAATAATTAATTGAAATATAAACAACATAAATTATACGCTCTTTTATAACAAAATATAATAGATTTTATTTATAAAATAAAAAGAAATACTGTATACAATTGAAAGAAAACAATTATATAAACTACTATAAATAAATTGCAAATGATGCTATTATTATTAACAAATATAAATTCATATTGTTATGGTAAACATTTAAAATAAAATGCATTGATTATTATTTTAAATTTTTGATTTTGGTATTTTAAAGGAATATTCACCGGAAACTCCCAATTCACTATAACTTGGCATATCTCTATAGAAGCTTGATTAATCATTTAAACAATCACTTGCCAAAATATATATATTTTGGCAAGTGATTTGTAAGTGTTGATTGTGGCAAGGTGCTACAATATTCAATTTTTACGTAATTTCTGAAGGTGATGTGGTTTTAGACTTATAGTGCATAAATATTAAACTTATCACAGACAAGTGTTTGCTTTAATGCTAAGTAAAAAGAAATAAAAAGTATAAAATTGCAGAAATCACTTTCGGTTTTTTAATAACTCTCTTCAGTCTGTACACAAAAAATTCGAGACTGAATAGAATCTGTTTTTATATTTTTTGAGGTGTATGTTTTAACGCTAAGTAAAAAGAAATAAAAACTATAAAATTGCAGAAATCACTTTCGGTTTTTTAATAACCCTCTTCAGTCTGTACACAAAAAATTCGAGACTGAATAGAATCTGTTTTTATATTTTTTGTATGCAGACAACTACAATTGTCTGCATACAAAAAGTACACCTGTCTCAATGCTAAGCTTAATATTTATGATTTATCAAGACAGTGGTTTGCAATTTTTAATAGATGCTGTTAAGAATTCATTTTTAATTAACAATATTTTATTATTAAATAATACGTTTGTGTCAGATCAAGACTCTTTCCATTTTCAACAGGACAACGATCCTAAACATCCAGCAAACATTACCAGGCTGTGGTTGCTGTATAATGTGAAAAACCAATTAAAAACACCCCATAAAAACGAAAATTATTTTTTAACATAATTTACTATGGCAAATTTATAATAAACACGTATTCAGTACAGTTGATAGCTTTGTTATTTTTATAAACTTGCCATATAAAAAAAAATAAAAATTAAGTTCTTGTTTCAATCTTCTCTACACGAATAAAACCCATACAGTTTTTGTAATATGCTTTTTATTTTCAGTTATGAATACGTTCATTCCTTGTTATTAAAATCATTTAATATTTAATTATAATAATGAAAAAATGGTTAGCAGTTTAAATAATTATAAAAACGAAAATTATTTTTTAACATAATTTACTTTAGCAAATTTATAATAAACACGTATTCAGTACAGTTGATATCTTTGTTATTTTTATAAACTTGCCATATAAAAAAAAAATAAAAATTAAGTTCTTGTTTCAATCTTCTCTACACGAATAAAACCCATACATAAATAAGTTACTTTTCAGTACAAGATGTAGTTTGTCTTTTTTATATATATCAATGTTTTTTTTTCTTTTGTAACTAACTTTTTACTTTGCTTTTTCTGTTTTTACAGATTAGTTTTGTAGTTTATCTATCTTTCTAACCATATACCGTACTAAATAAAATTACTGTTTTATGAAGTTACATTTAAATGTAATTATGAAATATGTAGCGTTGAATCGATAATAATAATAAAGTTTTGTGATTTTATTTTTTTGTAGGCATCACCACCACCACCACCTTATCCTGGAACGACATATCACAGTTACTATGCAACCTCGTCAGCAGGTAGGCCTTTTGCTGAGTTTTATTCGTCCACACCCGGTTCAGGCCCTTATACTACCCAGCAGCCTGCCCATAATGCTGGACAATTTGAATATGGCCGTACTGTGTAAGTATTTTACCATTAATAAGATTATAAAAATTATCTTACACAATTAAAATGCAACTATTCCTGGACAATTTGAATATGGCCGTACCGTGTAAGTATTTTACCATTAATAAGATTATAAAAATTATCTTACACAATTAAAATGCAACTCATGATTAATACAGAGTGTACGTGTATGATTATCTTAAAATTGCTTACATATATATTTTATATGTAAGAAATTTTAGTATTTATATATAGTATTATTGTTAAAATATAGGATTCCATAAGAAACAATGTTTGAAATCTTATAAAATATATTTAAAAAATATCAAAATTCATTCATATTCAATAAACAGAATTTAATACAGGAATTTTAATATTAAAAATTATAGTGAAAGACCTGATATTCGTAACCAGAATGATAACACATCTATACTTGACGACAGCATCGGAAGTCAGTATTGAGTCTATGGGAGCGACGTAATACCAACTTTTGTGACGGTATTAATGCGCACGGAACAGTCGATTTTTATGTAAAAGGTAACATTGTCAGTAAGAACAGTGTTTATTTTTATGTAATCGTGCCTTTGGGTTTTCAGTTTCGAATAAATATTTCAATGCAATTTGCTTCGTTTGATGGCTAATCATGCAGCCTTTCGAGAACGACTTAAAATTACAACTCTCTGCCATTTTAGAACAGTTAGAATAGATTTGAATGTACAGGACATCATTGCACATCTGATCATCGTATACGTTATAAACATGCAAATAATTTACTGCATGTTAAAATCATGTGAATATCGTAATTTTATTCGAAGAGCTTATAGCTTATTTGCCAAAACTGTCATCATGTTATGGCAATTTAATGTAACATCGCGAATAATTTAGTAGACTATATCATCGGCGTAGTGGTATAAATGAACTGCGTCTGTCCCATAGACTCAATATTGACTTACGATGCTGTCGTCAAGTATTTCGCAAAATCAAATCAGTAAAAATCTGTTTAATATCACAATTACAAGTACAATACAGTAAACCCTCGTATAACGCGGTACTTATATAATACGATTTCGATGTAACGCGATCTACGAATTTATGTCAGGGGAATTTTTATCTATAGCACACATGTAACGCATACATATTTTTTGCATTATCAGTTTTTTTACCGTTCAAAGTGTTTATTGTTGAAAATTATCTTCATTTTCTGCCAGGAAAGCGCATTAAAAATTATAACTGTTAATCTCTTTCTGATGAGTTACATACATAATTAATATGTAATGCTTTTTTTATATAAAATTATTTTTATAATAATGAACACTGACGGCCGGTTCCACCATTTCGAAGTTACTTTAACAACGGTGTCACTGAGTGATGTTAGGGAAATTCTGTTCCACCAATCATTGTTAAGTCTAACAGTAATGTCAATATGTAACATTAGTCCCGACCACTGTTAAGACCGATGTCAGAATATTCAAACAAAGCAAAACCTACTTTAGTTCGATATATCTGTTGAGTTATGCTAATAATAATAAAGACTACAAAAATAAAACAAATTTGAATATCTGAATTTAATAATAGTGAATTTTATTTGCTTTTTCAAATTATTAATTTATAATTATACATGCGAAGTTGATTAATCGTTTTGAAATAAGTTGTTAATACTATATGTATGATTATTATCTTCATACTGGGCTTCTTAAAAATATAGATTGAAAATTGAAGTTGATTAATCGTTTTGAAATAAGTTGTTAATACTATATGTATGAATATTATCTTCATATTGGGCTTCTTAAAAATATAGATTGAAAAATTAATTCGTATAATTTACTAAGGAACTGTGCATTTTCCAAGATATACGGTTATTTTCAAGATAAATCTTTACTAATGAATCGTATATTTTCATTTTTCAACAAATATTCGGGAAGATAATAATAAATACAGCAATCTCACCTTTCATAACAAACCATATATCTCGGAAAATTCACCATCTAAAATTATTTTGAATTATCAGAATAACGATATCGCTTACTTCCAACAGTAGCCATCTTGGCATGTCACGTGTTGTTGTAATGTCATTTCTTACCACGTGCTTTAATTTGACTAATAGGCATTATACCAGGAACATGAATAACAATTGTAGTGTCAGATCTTCCCTGTTAGTAAAAATCGCTAACAAGTGGAACGATCTGTTGTTACTGATCGTTGTTACACTGACAATGTCGTTTGCAGGCAGTAGTGTTATACGATGTTGGTGGAATCGACCCTGAAACTGGAAAGGAAGGGGGGAAAACCAGCATTGAAAAGAAAAGGGTGCATTTTTAAATTCAACACATTCTATCACTGATTTATATCTAGGATGACGTTTTAACAACCCATTGGTGAATGATAAAGCGTCTGTTTTTAAATTCAATGCTTGCGCATCAAGATGGCTGACTATTTGGATGTTGTTTTGTCTACTGCTGCTAATCAATTTTTTAATACAGACGTAGGAAATTATTTTTTCAAATGCAAAAAAATATATCTAGAATTATGAATAGACAGAGAGTAAACCGATTCTCCAATCTTTACATTTATTTTTCGCATGAAGCAGTCATCTTAAAAAGTTGACGTCAAAGTTTGTATCCAGCGTCAACCGAACAAATACAGTACTATATTTGATGTGGTGAGATAGTGTTGAATACACCAGTGATGGTCACTGGTGAATTTACACAGTTTAACGAACGTGGTTTACATCATTGATGGAGAGTGTTGAATTAAAAATGCGCCCATACTGATTTCTTTAGAACAGGAATTTTTAACCGGGGTTATCCAAACCCCTTGAGGATATGGAAACCAAATGCTGAGGTATGAGACTCGATCTCTAAAATATAGTAAATTCAAGCTATTGATATATTTGAAAGTCATACTGGCAACTAATATAAGGAATGGCGATGATTATTTCGAGTCAAGTGAAGGGGGTATGAAGCCATTGGACAATCATTGAGAATCAGGACTCATCAAAAGGTTAAGAAACCCTGCTGTAGGAGTCAAGTGAAGGGGGTATGAAACCATTGGACAATCATTGAGAATCAGGACTCATCAAAAGGTTAAGAAACCCTGCTGTAGGAGAAAAATTAAAATCTTAGAATGGTTAAAATTGGAGGAAAATGCATATGTCGTTGTTTATATAATTTAAAAAAAGTTTCGAAATCTAACCCAACTTTTTCTATATGATGTGAGTCTCGTATAAAAGCGGCGTTTCTATGGAACCTAACATCCGCGTTATACGAGGGCCAACTATACTTTCTGTGGGCGAAATCAGAACTTGAAAATGTTGTTCATAAATTAAAATTATTTAATAACATATACAATATATTAAATTATGCTTCCGCTATAAGTGCTTTATATACCAGTGACCTGAAGAGGGTTTTGTACCAATTGTAGGTGAGTTACCTGAAGAGTACTCACCTACAATTGATTTCACAGCATTGCTGTTAATATTCATAATTTAATTGTAAAACTGCTAATATTTAAATAAAGCATTGTGATAATTTTTAAACGAGTTACCAGTATTAAATTTTATAAATTCCAAGCCGGATAATCGAATTTTCGAATAGTTAGAGTTCGAATTTCAGATTATTCACTATAATTTATTATTAATTCGAAATTTCTAATACGTTGTAATTATTTATGTTTAGAATTATCCGTGAACGACAACCTAGAAACGACTTCGTTGATAAATGCTTTCTCTTGGCTTGCTGTTACGCTTTGTTATGCTGTTGCTGTTCTCCTTTTAGCAGTTCCTGTTAAAAAAATATATATACACAATCCTGTTAAGATTTTTTTGTAACTGTCTATTCGCTTGACACGTTCCACCGAGATTTTTCATCTACGATAAAATTTAATTAAACTTTTTCAAGTGATTTTTAAGTGGTGTAGAGATAAAAAATAAAATTTTCACTTTTAAAAAAATTCGTATAACAATTTTTTATTCGATTTTAATGAATATTACAAGTGATAATGCTAAGTATATATATATATATATATATTTTAATTATGTAATTCTTGATTTTTGACACACACACACACACACAGATGAATAACATCCGCTAGTTTTGGTTAAGCGAACAATTAAATATACCATTTGCATATATCGATACAGGGGTCACGAACCGTTAAACGCGTGGTATTTTCGAGATGTATTTCAGTTATACGGTGACACGCCTGAATGCCACAAGGTTAACACGATTACAGCTGACAGCAATAGTACGGAGAGTCTCCAAGAGATGGCGTTGTTGCAACCGTCGGTGGTACACGTGTAGATGCAAGAACGATACTCCCTGTCGTCTCCTGGCCTCCTAACGTATTCACAGTAGTCGCCGTGATCACGTGACGAGCAGAACCTCTTGGTGCCTATCTCACCTGAGAAAGAAAATGTCACGCTTCATATACTGAAGGAGGAGAATATTTGACGTTTAATCGCATCCACTTCAAATACATAATAGATAACAAATTAAATTTTATTAAGGGGGAAAAATTATTCACTTTTAAGAACTGAAAGCATTATGTAATCAGGATATGTCTTCGGATGGAAACAAAAAAAAAAATAAAAATTTATAACATCTTTCCCGTTGTTTTATGTATACTGAATGACAAGCAAGGACTTTCAGAGACCCGGGGCAACTAATATTTTTGAGGCCTTTCTTTTTGAAAAAAGACAAAATTGAAAAATATACAATGATAAGTGTATAAGAAAAGCGAAAACATTAATAGAGAACTTTAAATTTGACAAACACTGAAGCTCGAACAGTATAAAAATATACAAATATATTTTTTTCTAACGTATTGAGTTATAAATCGAGGCCCCTAAAATGTGAGGCCCGGGGCAGCTGTCCCTTTTTCTCCTCTGATAGGCACTGATGATGACATTCATCAATGTTTATTGATGGAGTTTGTGATGTTTTATTAAAAACATTCAGTTTCGATCCTTCGTTTTTTCAATGATAAAATTTACTTTTTACATCTAAACAAGTCCATAATTTGTTAGTTGTGGACCCTTTTCAGAACACACTTATTTTAAAATAAATTATTATAAACAGTCAACTTAAAATGCAAATTAGGAACACTGTGCTCCTGTTATAACTCGAAAAATTATTAAAATTTCTTTCATATTTCTTAATTTAATCATATAATTTTATAATTTATGAATAATACACACATGCTAACCACGTTTGCATGTCAATTCATTCATAAAATCAACATCCTACGTGTTTTCATTAATAAAATTAAGTTTTAAGGCCTGTCTCTGTTAATTATAGACACTAAATAATAAAGCAATAAATTCAAAACTAGAACAAGACTGCAGAAATTACCTTATTTGACAACCTTCCTTCGGGGTCATCATCAGGTCTAATACGGGTTTATAGTATAAAGGCCCTGATACACTGAACGCGACGCGAAGCGAAGCAAAGATGTCAGAAAAATTTGCATCCTTCGCTTCGCGTTGCATTGCGCCGCAACCTGTCTACATTGCAGCCGAATTAACTCACGTTTCATGAATTTGCCGATAGTGATCGTTTGCGGAGTGTGGTTGATTTGTTATTAGAAAGAAGTTATCGTATAATTTCGGTATTCTTTTAATTTCATGACATACAGATATGGTCTTTTTTTATGTACTTCTAAAACAAATTCTATATCTGAATCCCAATCACACGGTTGAACTTTCATCATTTTCCGAGTATATAAAACATTCATTTTTATTGGTTGATTGCTTCCTTCGCGTCTATATAAAACATTCGTTTCTATTGGTTGATTGTTTTCTTCGCGTCTTGCCGCACCGTATTGTTCGCGCGGCTACGCGCCTTAACTCGTGCAGCCGCACGGGAAAATCTAGCCCAAAACACACTATACGGCGCGTAAACACGCGAAGTTGCTTTCTTACCCTTCGCTTCGCGTCGCGTTCAGTGTGTCACGGCCTTTAACTCGAGCAGCCGCATGGGAAAAGCTAGTCCAAGACACATTGTACGCGCGTGATCACTCGAAATTTCCTTAGTTCTGAGACTAAGGCGGATTCCCACTTCGGCTGCGCCACCGCGGGCTGATGAGTCACAAACGCCGATATGCCCGGTATTCGTTCCCATTCAATGATTCAATTAAGCGTTTGCGGCAAACAATTGACGACATCAGCAATAGTCGGTAAAAATAGGAATACGTCAACCACCAATCACCGCCATTGGTGGTTGGTGACGACCGCCATAATTCGTTTAAGCACTTCTCTGATTGGCTAGTATCTGCAACTAGTCGCTGTATAGAAGTGCAGACGTTGGGAGCTAGCAACGTCTACGTTTCTAATGAATGGCCGCAAGGTCAAGTTCCGTTGCTATGGAAACGACCTCCTTTCTGCGTTTGCTGCAGACTTCACCCCAAGTGGGAATCCGCCTTTAGTTCTGAGAGCGCGAAGTTGCTTCCTTAGCGAACTTCGCGCGGTTACGCGCGAGATTAGCTTCGCGTCGCGTTCAGTGTGTCACGGCCTTTAGACCTGATGACCACAAGGTAGGGTTGAAAACGTTTGTTCAAATAAATTTCTGCAGTCTTATGCGAATTTTTGAATTTATTGTTACGCGTAGTTGCTTCTTTAGTTAGCGAACTTCCCGCGGTTACGCGCGAGATTAGCTTCGCGTCGCGTTCAGTGTGTCATGGCCTTTAGACCTGATGACCACAAGGTAGGTTTGAAAACGTTTGTTCAAATAAATTTCTGCAGTCTTATGCGAATTTTTGAATTTATTGTTTTACAATAGTGCAGAAACAGAGAGATGCAAAGAAATACTAAATAATAAAACTAATAATAAAAATTTTATCATCATAATGAGCCGAAATCTTCAATTATTTCTTATATATATATATTTTTATTTGATTAAAAATCTACTTTCAGTTCTTAAAAATATGATTTTATATGATTTTGACTAATTTTTACTTAAAGATAAGACACGAAATTTATAACTGCAGTACTGTATATATATATATTTTTTTTTTCGACAGGAAAAAAAAAAATATGAAGAGAATTTTTTCCTCTTCCATCCAATATATATATAAATGTGACAAAATTTTATATACCAGAAATAGCAGGAAATTTAATACCGGTCATACGATATACAGAATTATGTTGCAATATATTTTTTATTTTTATTTTTTCTGCTTACCTTCGAACATTCCCGTAGATTTGATGCAATACTGAGCTTCGAACACATCAGAGCAACTTTCCGGTTGTAAATTAGCATTTTCGTGATCGAATCGTTCAGAACAATGCAAATGCGTCTTCGATTCGCATCGATAACACTTTATACACGACACTGCAATGTATATAAAAAAAAATAAATAAAACTGCTTCAAAATTTATTAAATTTGAAAGGTTTAGAATATAAAAGAATATTTTATAAGCTAAGAAAACCGATATCGATTTTTTTACTGCTTTTATGAATGGATTAACGATGCTTCCTTAGTAATTTTTCGTCGGGGGGAAGAAAATCTTATTTGTAATTTAATTTTTCCAAAATATATATTGAGCACATCAATACAATTACTGTACTAAATTATTATTATTTTATATTCAAAATATTACTTTTTCTATATTTAGTATGTAGTAGCGATATAAAAAAACCAGATATTTTTTTTTTTTATATTTTAGAAGAAACCACATGGTAAAACCGTTACTATAGCAATATTATGTTGTCAATTTCATTTCATTCAGTTCGTTGAACCGTTGAGTTGATAACCACATGCTTTCATCAGATTAATTCATCTAACTTGATGGTACGATGATTATTTAAACCGTTAATCGATTCAGATTAATTCATAAATTGATATCGAATTTATAAGGTTTAGGAATTAAATTTCGTATAGATCCTGCTAGAATGGTTTAGTAATTCATTAACGATGTGAAAAACAAATGTTTAGATGAAAGTTATGCATTTAAATATTTAATTTAAACGTGTTTTTATAATTAATTAAAATTACGATTGATTGTGGATTTCGATATGTTTGCTGAAACTTTCCGCATTGAAGAATAAAGAAAATCTTGTTGCAGTTTTAAAGATTAATTGCAAGTCTTGAACGTGTCTTATCTCAATTATAACAATGTCACATACAATGGAACACACACACACACACTAACACTACTCTAAATCATGTTTTAAAAACACATATATGCAGGGACTTTCATAGAAAATACGAGGCCAGAGGCAACTAATATTTTTTAAGCCCTTCAAAAATAAAAAAAAAAGACAAAATTGACAAATATATAGCGGTAAATATACCAAGAAAACAAAAAACTTGATAGAGAACTTCAAATTTTGACAAACACTGAAACAGTATAAAAATATACAAATATAGTTTATAACTAAATATATTGAAAAAATGAGTCCTCTAAAATTGTGAGGCCCAGGCAGTCGCCCCTCATGTTCCTCCTCTGATAGCTACTTGTATATATACACATGCTACACATTGTTCCATCAAAACAGATAAAATTTTGGGGATAATTTTAAATACATGTTTCAAGTATTTTATAAAATAAAAATTAAAACTGAATATTTCTGTTTATTAAACAAATAAATGACGGATTTTGAATATTGAAACTGTATAATAGAGAATTTCTTCTCTTATTGCATCAATTCGTGTGTGATATTATCGATTCATGCTCTCTAGTGGTGTACAATAAGAGGTTGAAGTTTAGTGCCATCATCTTCCGAATACACCAGAAATGTTTTATATTTAAATGTTGATGAGCAAATCTTTCTTTGTTATAAGATGTATTTATGCGCTCTGTATGGAGTACAATAATCCATTAAAATAAAATTCTAGCCAAACATACAATAACACAGTTTTATGAGGGTCAAGTATCTCATTACTATACAGTACTACAATAATACTGCCTTCAAACTAGAGACCTATAAATCTGCCAAAAGAAATTTGACCAGAATGAGAATGTTTCTTCCAACATGTTGTTTCTCACCTTCTCCAAATTAATATATGTCTGTATTGTATTGAAAATAAAATCTGGAATTTTGATATCACGTTTATATTATGCTAATGGAACAACTAAACTGGCCTGCTTTGATATTAAGAGAACAAAGATAATGAGCGCGAAGCTGGAAGAACAGCATTTTATAGCTCTCTGAACACCTGCCTTCTATCGCTGCATCTTTCTAGCTAGTAAAGAATGAGCTGGTATCCTGTTCGTGCTAGTAAAATTTTAATTATTCCTTAGGCATCCTTATCAAATCATTGAACAGAGTTGTGTTGGAATCTACACAGATTGAATTATAAAGATTTCAAAAAAAGCATCCAGAATTTCTACATAGGAGGATTTAGCAGTGGAAATTGGTTTTTAAGGGATTAGGATCCACTAGGGGACTTTTTAAGGGACTAGGATCCACTAGGGGACTAGTCAGTTTCAGTTAAGTGCCTACGGACACTTAACTGAAACTGACTACTTGAATCACCTTCAATCTTTTAGCACTTTTAATTTTTCTGAATCTACAGTTGACAAGATAATAAATTGACTTTTTAATTAGTTTTGAGTGCAGTTTTAAATGGCACAAATCCTATAAAAATGTTCAAATGCCATCTTAGATTTGTCTAGAATTATTAAAAAAAAAAA
Source organism: Olivierus martensii (assembly GCA_000484575.1). Lineage (NCBI taxonomy): Eukaryota > Metazoa > Arthropoda > Arachnida > Scorpiones > Buthidae > Olivierus > Olivierus martensii. The sequence continues at coordinate 24,846 of AYEL01064550.1, forward strand.
AAATCTAAAGCCGATTCAACGGTAAGTCGAATATGACGAAAGAAACGATCGATAATAAAATATTAAGTTGTAATCTTAGAATTTTGATGGTAGACTTAAGTCAATATAACGTAAAAGTGTTTCAGTTGGTTTGAGCCAACTCAGCAACCAATTATGTAGCAAACGGATGCAGTGTCAGCTGAACTTATCTGCTTCAAATTTTTGAATAAATTCGTTGTGAATTCGTGGTTAACCTTTCTGCGACGAATTTGTTTTTATAAAATTTAAAAATTTCACAAAAATTTTTAAAAAAATACCGTACCATAGATCATTTAAAATAATAATACTAGACGACAGCATCGGAAGTCTTTTTTTAAAAAATACCGTACCATAGATCATTTAAAATAATAATACTAGACGACAGCATCGGAAGTCAGTATTGAGTCTATAGGAGAGTATACTAATCCTATACTCTCTCATAGACTCTCATAAACTCCATACCGACCCATAAACTTAATACTGACTTCTGATGCTGCAGTCAGGTAAAAAATATTTAATTAATAAAATAATAATTACTGTATAAGTTTATAATATATTCATCAGTTTGTTATTAAGCAGTTTCAAATGTTAGAATTTAATTATATAACTATGTATGGTTATATAATTAAGTTCTGTTTTGATACTACATATAGAACAGTAACTACTACACAATATAAAATATATACAGTAATTAATAAATAATCAGAATTATAAGAATTTTATTACTACATGTAAAAATTTATTCATGTTTACCATAATTTTATAGTGATATTAAAATATTGAAAACAACAGATGTGCAGATGGCTTGAGGCCTCTAAAGCCTTCCCTGTTTTAGATCATCATCATTATTTGGGGATTAATAGAGCGAAGGGAATGTTAGCATCCTCTTAATGCCCACCAATTCCCAAATAAATATGATTAGTATAAGTAAAACAATGCATTTTCTATATAAACGATAGTCCCCTAGTGGATCCTAGTCCCTTAAAAACCAATTTCCACTGCTAAATCTTCCTATGTAGAAATTCTGGATGCTTTTTTTTTTGAAATCCTTATAATAGTATAAATTTAGAATTTTGTGTAAAGGGGACAGAAAATGCGGACATTTTAAATGTACATGATGCTTTTCAGAAGCTAATGTAAAAACTTTTAAGGGAGTTAGAGAAAAGTATTGTCAACTAAAAAGTCGTTTGCCATTTTCAAAGATCTGGAGAATCGACTCTTAAAAATCTGCGACGTCACTTCCGTTTGGAATGATCATTAGATGGTTACTGTGACGATTTTGCTTCTTTTTAACTAATTTATTATTAACAAAAATAATTAATTTTTAAATGAATTTATTCGAATTTCTAAATTTTTGATTTTTTTCAATCATTAAATGTTTTTGTCAAATTTCAAATTTTCATCACGTGAATACAGAATCGCATCTAAAATTCAAATATAAATTCGAAAAATTTTCAATGAAATTCATCGATAAGAATGTAAAAAAATAAATTCATCAATAAATTATTTTACTTAAAAATAGGACTAATTAGCAAAGTTCAAATTCCATTAATTAATTAAAAATTATTAAAATTATCACAACTATGCAATGATCGTCCTAAAATTAAGTTATATATATATTCAGACAAAATTAAGCATTTGGTTGACAATAATTCGATATTTTCCTAATCAAAATTAAGGGATTTCAGAGAGAATAATTCAATATTTTCCTAATCAAAATTAAGGGATTTCAAAGAAGATTAAATTTTTTAATTAGCTGAACATTATTTATCGCTTTAATGCATAAAAAATGATAACTTTATGCATATACATGATGAATAAGTGCTTGTATGACTGTAAACACTAGTATTTCTTGCATAATATCAGAATTTCCAGTTATTTTTATTGTTTAAATCTCGTATGTTTTACACATTTTACAATTAACATAAACAGATTACAAATATTTTTTTATATTTTTCCACATAATCACTTATCTGTCATATATGTTACTGTACATGTATAGATTGTTTACAATACATTATTAATAATCCTGAATATTTTATAATGTTTTAAAGATATATAAATGCCTGCTGACATCATGGCATATATATAACTTATAGGTAGGTATTAAATGTGAACCTTTTGAAACACAGCTTGCACGAAGTGGTTAATCCTTAGAGAAATTAGATAATTTCAATATTGACTTATCTTAGTGCAGATGGTGAAGCAAATACCTGCATCGCCACTTTCAAAAGAGTGTTTCCTGTTTTAGTTCGATAATCACACACTAATCTTCCATTAGCGAATAGATTTACACATGACCTTTATGTGCTGTAAACAGAATTACATCAATAGAAAATAAAGAAATAAATAATCATTTTATGTTAAAATAAACATTCTATCGCGGTATATTGAAGTGTTGTTAAATTTTTTAAGTTTTAAACATGTCCCATTTTAGTATACAAGATTAGTGCGAAAGTAAACGGATCCGTTACTAGACAAAGAAGGCCGATGCGGTCTGGTATTCTGTACGACTCCAGTCAATTCAAAGCATAGGGAGAGACAGAAAGAAGAAAAATCCTCTCCTGCAGCGTCGAGTCAAAGTTAACCTAGTCGGTCGCACCATTATTGTAACTAGCAGCCACCTCCCGACACACACAACACTAAAAAAAAGTGTTTTATGCCTGTTTACAAAGTATCCCCCGTTCGTACAGCGAGTTAACTGACTAATTTTGCTTTAAATCGATACAAAGCGCTGGAAAAAAGAAGCATCGATGGCCGCACCAACTTTTAAAACATAGTTTGAGATTCTAACAGGTGTGGCTTTTGGTAGGAGCCATGTTTTATAAGCTATAGCAGGCCGTAACGCTTACCTGAGGTCAGTAGAACGCATCCAACACACAAAAACAAAATCCAACTTGTGCCTTCCATAGTCTGTTATCTTCAGTAACACTTCCAGGACGTCTTAAGGTACTTTACGTGTAACTACAATCAACTAACCGTCATCTTGTGTAAGTCGAACTAGCAGTAGTATTTACACCTGTGAACTGTTCGGCTCGAGTCGGATGTTACGTCTACACTGTGTAACCAATCAGGACGCCGCTTTGTACGAATCCCGAAGCGAAAAAAAAACCCGTGTTGTGTTCTCGCTGTCAAAGGTAAGAAGTAAGAAGAAGAAAAATTGTCGCAGAGTTCGTATAATTTAGGTTAATACACGAATTTAAAAAAAAAAAAATGGCAGATACGATCGCAATTAGTTTCATTGTACCCGCCGCTAATTACCTTAATACCGCTCATTAGTGGCGATTTCAACAATCTACAAACGTTAAAAGGAAATCGATAAATGACGCCAATAATTGCAATCGCGAAAATTACACGATTTTAAGGAAATCAATAAATGACGCCAATAATTGCAATCGCGAAAATTACACGATTTTAAGCATTAAATCGTTTGGTGGTTTTTTATTTCCGCCATTAACTCCCACTCTTCGAAAAGCGCCCTCTGATTTTTTTTATTACTTATAATTAAAATAAAAAAATAATTATGTAAATTGTAAAAATTCTCCTACTTTGATTCACGTTAATGTTCTCGATAGCATAAATTGTTCTCGTTTAACAAGTTCAGTTAAATAATTTATTTGTAAGAAAGAGTTTTAGCCATAATTACGAATTTAAAAGTTGTGTTGTGTTAATGTTGTTTGTTGCTAAGAAACCGGTGACGTCAGAGAATTATTGGTTACTATTTCTAAAACATTAGTAATATCGAAAAATATGTTTTATTTTAGAACTATACTTTATTTTAATGTTTTTTTTTTCTTTACGAATTATCATTAAATTCAATCGAGAAATTAAAATAAATCTATATATA